>JBBWSJ010000128.1:0-134213 GCA_038088505.1 Diaporthe velutina | reverse complement strand
TAATATTATGTATATTTATATTATTAATATATATTTATAAAATAATTATATTAGTATTGTTATAAATCATTAGTATTTTGCTAATAAAGCTTAACATTTTTAAAAACTTATTTTTAAAAATTCTTTTAAAAATACTTAAATTTTAAAAATATTTATTTAGTATTTTTATACTTAGTTATAATTAATTTACTATAAATGAGTGTAGGGTTAGGGTTTTAAGATTTATTTTAGATTTAATAGAGGTAGGTTAAAAAGTTGGTCTATTTAGGTGTAGCTGCAGCCAAAATGCGCTGCGGCAGATTGGGGGGTGCGGCAAAACGGGTGGGGGGACGTTATAGAGACGACCGAATAGCGCAATGTGCTTGTTTCAATGCCGATAAAGTCCTACTACACGTTAGTAGTCTGTCACCTGACAAGGTGGCAACACATTGTAATATGCCTCGGCGTTGCCCAAGCCTCTTCGTATGCTGTCCTGGTGGGCTTAGGCATCGAAAGTCACTAGTAGAGTGAGAGGGTGTGTGCAGCGTTATCACGAGGTATGCAGTACATAGACACAGCAATAGAGAACAACATCGAATTAAAGCTCAGCTCTTGGTTCTTTCTCCCTGGCTTGCTTATTACCCTGTCTAAGAGCTAAAGCGCCGCTGCTAAGTTTCGCCACTTGTGCGATGTTATGATTCCAGCGCCTTGAATCTGGTTGCCTTTCCTATTAGCTTCATACAGTGCTCTCATTGTGATTAGGTTTGATCCCACTGTAACTGTGGATCCTAATAGTAGACGAGTGACGTCCTTTGAACGCAAAAGACAGAGATGAAGATGGAGTATCTGTCAGAACTTGCTGACTCGACTTGGTGTGTTGAGCATCGAGAGGAGGCTGGAAAGAACGAGCGGATCTGGCTGGTCCGAAATTCATGTCTGCGGACTATTTGTTTGAGGAACGGTCAAAGCCTTCGCGAGAAATTCCAGGAAGACCAGGCTGCAAGAATCAGAGAGTATAAAGTGGCTCGGCGTCGGGAGTGTCCCCCAACTTATTCGCGATGGCCTTCGCGGCAAGAGCCCAGTCAGCAATAGCCCTTCTGGTGCCGGTGTCATCCTCCGGCTCTCCCTCCGTGACATCGACGCGAGCATTCCACGTGACAGTGATGTTTCCCAACTGCATCTCACGATCCTTTCCCAGCTCTGGCGGGCAGGCGTCGCCCACGGACCAAGCCTGCTCCTCGGGAATATGGGCGAAAAGTGCGCGCAACTGGTGGTGCGCCCAGTGGAGGGCACAGGTGTGGCATTTGCAATTTCCACTCAAGAACCAGCCGTCTTCGTCAACCAGGCTTGTGGAACTCTCGGTGGGCCAGAAACCGCAGGTTATGGTGGGCTCGAGTTGGACTTTCTCGAGGCTTGGGCATGTTGCTGAAAGGTTGGGAGGCAGGTCAAAGCAGTTGGTAATCTCTTGTTGCAGACGCCCAGCGAGTCGACGCAGCTCCGCGTCCTCAGACGGGTTCTCGGGATCGTAAGGCTCCAGACCTACAGACACACTCATGCCCAGGTTGTGCAGCTGGTAGATCTTCCCGTCCAGGTCACTAATGGGAGCGCTCATGTTGCTCAATGTGTCGAGCATAGTAGACGCCGAGCGAGCCTCCTTGAATCCCATCGGGACGGTAAGCGCTTTGACTCTGGCAAGATCCTCGCGGCTGATGATCCTCCTCAAATCGCCATGCCGATGGACCACTAGCTCGTCGATTTGGAAGTTGAAGTAGACGTGGCTGATTCCGTTTCTTGGGCAAGAAAAAGCCTTCTCATAGTATCGGAGGGTCTCGTCTCGGGACTCCTTGTTGATCCAGAGAGTTACCGGCAACGGAGCCGTGCTTGTAGAGACCGTCGTCACGTCAGCCTCGTTGAAGAAGTCGTAGACGTGCTGATCTCTAGTTCTAGCATAAAACTCGTTATCATCCAGGTCCTCTTGGCCAAACAGCCAAGACCGAGTGAGGGTGACGCGGCGTGGCTCCCAACTCATCGCGTATATTTTGAAGCGAAGCTCAGCGGGGAGGGTGTTGAGCGTGGGGATTGTTGTTGCGTCGTCACACGAAGCATCTGCTGCACCTCTCTCTGGCTTCTCTTTGAGGTTGAGTGGAGAAGCCATGCTCAACATGGGTAGACTGTTCTTGTTCTTCAGATCGATGGAGAGCGACATCTTTTGCTCGTCTTGCACGGCTACCCCTGACTTCTCGAACTGACTGTCCGACTTGTCGTCGAAAGATGGCGACGGTCCAGACTTGTCTGCTTCCATAGTATTGTTAGCCCTGAAAAGCCTGCTATGCGACATTGAGTATTCATACCTTTGGACGATACATCTGACTGCTTGTTTTCCTCCAGGTCGTTGTTTATCCAGGTTGTGAGCTTCACAGACATGAACAAATCGCCTTAGGTATGAGGGCAGCGTTGCCAGTCACAACGTTGGTCTGGTCTGTTGTTGGCAGGTTGTGAGGACGAAATGACAAACGCGTTGACTTGTAAGCCAACCTCAACTCAAGCATTGGGCTTGTCCAAGCAGAGGTTCCTCTGAACCTCTGTACTCAGCTCCCTCAGCGGGTCGACCACGCCAAGCCCTTGCGAAAAGATTCTGGTCAACTCTCCAATCTCATATGGGTCCTTCTGTCGGGTCTGAAGCTTTCATCGAGCCCACTTCTTTGCCCCTTTGAGCCTCAAGTACTCATCAATGACTGACGATATCTTTTCCATATTGGCTCTGATATTCTTCGCGATGCCCAGGACTGCAACATAACTTGCTGGAAGCACTGCTCCAGCGGTCTCAATCGCCTTCCAGACGACCGTGGACACATACGCGCTCCAGAGCATAGCCCAAGATGTTGCCCACAGTTTTGCCAAACGGAGGCTACGTCTCCGAACTGCCGAACTTCTCGAAGCTGCCACAGGAGCTCAAAGCTCAAATATGGGAGTCATTTGGAAGCCACGAGAGGTCAAAGTATAGGGGTACTTGGACGGCCCCAATGGTGATTTGGGCTGCGCCGGCTCCTCTGAGCCATGGCCCAAGGTCCGGGCCCGCCGCCGCTACCAGGATAAAGTCCTCCATTCCAATGCGATCATATCGACGGAATGGCACAGTTTCCCATGCGTCCGACAATTCAGACGGAACGGAACTGTTGCCTAGCAACAAGCCACCAACGAGGAGGAGAAGCTCTCGCGAAACGCGAAGAAGCTGGCCAAGCGGGCTGACTAGGTCTGGCGGAAGCACCCCCATCGGGTCCGGACCATAGCCAGGACCAGTCCCAAGCCCCCAGGAAATCTCTTCTCGGACAGGGAGTCCCGCGATGTCACACTCCACAGAAATCCGTTGGTGTTCGCGCTGATGGGCGGCGAGTTTCGCGTGTACTTCAACTTTGCCCTGGACACCCGTGTCTTCTCTAGTCACGCGCAGCTAGCTCGCCACTTCACCAGGGGCGGTCTCAGCAGGCTACAGCGAGTCAGCGTCCCTTGGGATATCAAAATTGATGACACTGGAACCACGTGGCCATCGGGGTCGAGCATGGACTGCCTCCTCCAGGAGCAAGGCGCAGAGAGCAGTTCAGCCGGTGAGACGATGACGGCGCCACGCTGAGGAGCAGATCAAGGCCGTCTTTGCCTCATCGAGGGCTGTCCTGGACGTAGTCTGCCTCCATATCGAGCACATCGTCTTCTCGGAGATGTCGACTGGCCACAAGATTTCCCCAGTAACAGCCACGAGTGCTCCGCTGAGCACTACTTTGGAGATGGCCATTGACACTTCGTGTACAATGTCGACCATTATGACGAGAAGTGGGAGCAGGGTGCCACCACCATCGCGGACTGCAAAAGCAACGTCAGCAGGCCGAAGATGAAGCGGGACTTTGGGTTCAAGCAAACAACCTACTTCGCACAGTGGGATGAGGACGAAGGTGTCTTGTTGTACCATGATTACCCAACCGGTGGCAACGAGGTCGTGGTGTTGATGTTGAGAGCCAGCATGACGGCGTCGTGCTTCCGGACCTGGGTGGGCTGGCGTATCGCATCAAGACACCTGTGTGTACGAGTGTGTGGCTGTGGTTGCGGATGGCGGAATGTACCAGAATCAATCCGGACTGGCTGCTGGATATCATTGGCCTACTGCAGGAGATGCAGACATTGGGTTACAAGCTGTAAGCCCGCAATAGTGGTCAGGTCGAATGTTGTGCCGGGTTGTGAAGCAGTCGATTGCCGGCTGCGGGGCAGGGCGAAGAAGAAAGAACCGCACAAGATGCTGTCGGATGTGCTCAAAGGTGATATCAAACATCGTTCGTCAGGAAATTGATGGATGACAGACTTGAGATCAGCCCTTACAAGACCTGTCCCACGATCGCCTTGTTCATGACAGTCCATGATGGCAATCAAAAGGAGACAAGAGTAAAATAACAAATTGAGGAAGGCTGTGGAGAGGGATGGTGGAAAGCCAAAATCCATGAAATGCAACAATTACCCAGGGCAAAAACTTCTGTTCATAGCCTCTCACAGATGTGACCATAGCCGAAGGACAAAAGAGCAACCCGTTGAGAAAATCAGAAGACAAAGAAGACCAGAGTGGTGCAAACCAGTCCCAGGTACCCCGGAAGGAAGGGGTTGGGAACGACAGGAGCAATGGAAAAACTCGGGCAATGGTTTTTGACAAGCATAAGCCTTCTTGTCATTCGGGGTATCTACTCTAATGTAATCTTTATCTTCCTCATCTTGTCATCTTGCCATGATCCAAGGATATTGGCTGAAGTGACATAAATGTTCCTACTTGGGCCCCGTACGCATCGCTTCCGCCGTTCGCCTCAGCTCGTCTCATGGGTCTGATGCATGGAATTGTGTAGCTGTTTGCTTTGTAATGTTCACCTCATAATCCGGGAGGCTTTCCATTTCAACGCGACCTGCTGCGTCAATCTCACCAGGCTGCAACGCTGAGACGTCTTGACATCTCGAACAAGCTGACGGGATGGGCCAGAGAGAATGATCTCCTAAGATCCGGTTCTCGCCGATGTGTTCCGATTCATTAGGTTGGTGAAGAAGTTCTGCAGATTCTCGGTGTCGATGGGCTGCTGTGCTTGTGTGCTGTCGTCAACCGGGCTCTCCGGTTCAGGCGATGAGCCATATGCTTGACGGTCCTAGTAGTACAAATTAGCTATCGGCTGGCTTGAAGCAGGTGCTATTTCCAGTGGGATTCACATACCTGTAAGCGCTTCATCATGTCGTCGGCATCAACCTGGATGCCACCAACGTTGAATTGCACCGGTCCGATATGGTCGCTGACATTGACCTGGCGACCATCTTCATCAATCTTGGAGGGCTTCTTCGCATTCTTGGTGTCTTGGGTTTCCTCTTCCATCTTTTGCTTGAAGGTCTCCAGTCTCTGGATTTGCGATGCGAGAAAGTCCTGAGTGTCCATCGTCTCTACTTCCAGTTTTGTTGAGTGCGTGTCTCGTCCGGCCATCTGCAGAGCATCGAGAGTTGGATTCCTGATCGATTCCTCAAACGTCGTCACTGCCGAACCGGGTGTGATCTCGTAGCCGTCTATGTCGTACTCATCACTATTTGCTTCCCCATTCTCAATCGCTTGGTTCCTGCCCGGGGGTGGGAACTTGGTCTCCAGATCAATAGACCATCCCTCGCTCACAGCTTCGACGTCAAACCCCTCACGCAGAACTCTGATTTTGCCCCAAGAGTCCCAGTTCGGAGGCACGGCGACCTTGTCTCGGTCGATGACATTGGGCTTCAGGGGCTGCTTCTTTAGAAGCGAATGTATGCCGAGGCTGGAGTGGACAAGCGTCGGCAGCTGGGATGGCACGGAAGGCGTAGTGTAGATGAGTGATGCGCCGTCTTATTGTTCGGTTAGCAATGTGTGAGCCCTGCAGTCAAGAGGAGTTCCTTACGCCTGAGTAGAATCGTCCGCATGAATTGGAGGACAACATCGAATTCTTCCTCCTTCCAGCTCTGTGTCTTTTCCAGGTACTCCATCTTCTCGGACTGCTTGTGCGTTAGACCTCGTACAATCGGCCGAGATGAAGGGAAGACTCACGTTCTGGCACACGACGCAGAGGGGTAGGCCTAGGGGTTCTTCCCATTCGCCTGGACCGAGCGGTAACGACACATCACCCTCACTGGCCGCTGTCGCCGTTGTGCCGTCCAGATTTAGAGCGCCGCCGCGGCCCCTCTCTTTCCACAGGCTCATTCCTTCCTCCATGGCTATCTTGCTCTCATCCGGCAGTGCAAGCAGGACAGTCCGCAAGAGTAGCATCCATTCTCGGAGCTGCCGTACCCACGACCATGGTTCCGACCAGTCTAGGAGGACGACCAGTAGCGTGTTCGGTATTGATTGCGGAGTGAGGAGCGGTTTGATGAGCGAGGCGAAGGAAGGCGAGGGACTGGTCAGGAGATACGTGGAGATACGGGCCAGTATATCTGTGTTGTGTCAGCGGTCAGCCCGCTGATTCGAGCCTGAGATGGGCACTGCATACCTTCATGGTCTGCATCAAGAAGATCATAGTATGTATAGCCGAGCGCAAACTGGTTGGCCACGGGAGGTATCTTGTTCTGGCGGTCGTAGTTCCGCCGCAGCTCATTGTTGGAGAGGGACTCTATAAACTCTCGTTGCGACTCGACGGTTCCGCCTGGCAGTAAATCAAATGGTCAGCGCGTGCCGGCCGTGCACAGGTCTTGTGGGAGTCTCGCCGGCGTACCCATGACGAGGAGGTTTCTCTCGGGCAATCGCTTCCCACTGGCAACGGAGTCGAGCATGGAGCTCCACATGTCCTTCTTTGGCTCGCCATTTTTGCTGTCGGAGCCGCCAGAGGCACCAGAGGCGGTTGTGTAGGTTGAGAAGCGGTTCGAGTTCGACGCCATATTGCTCCTCCTTGATCCGTCGCGAGAACCTCAATTATGCGCGCTGTCGCCGCTCATCGCCGAGGGTCGGCAGACGCGATGCGGTGTAGACGTGACGCGGTCCCTGGCCGTTGGAGGAGGCGGGCAGGGTTGGGCGAGTTGGAGCCGTTCAGGGCAGTGGGTGCGTTGGGACAGGTGTGGCGGATCGCATTGGGAGTCGTCTTGCGATGCGTTAGATGTCTTGTGCTGGTGACGTTTTGGGGAGCTGTGCCGGAACTCGTGTCCCACTTGCAGCAAGCGTCACCCAGAGGTCCAAGTTGTTTACTGAATCAGAGTCTCCCGCCTGTCATCAGGGGCCCCATGCATCATTCCATGCAGGGGGCGTCGATGGCCCAAATATCCCACCTGCTGCTGTAGCACCGCGGATTGGAGGTCTTGGCCGAGCCAGGGTGGCTCCAGCTGTGACACAGTTGGCTCCAGCTGCCATTACTTAGAAATGTCTCGTCACAGCCTGCACATGTCTCTGGGACTTAACCAGGTCATACTTCCTACAAAATAATCATATTTGGGAGAACCTTTTTTTTTTCGAGAAGACCCATGGTCCCTATCTGATCAAATCTTTCCTGATCTTCGAAGTTTTGATGATAAATGGACTGATTGAGGTATGCAATGCCATAAGAGAGCATTGAAAATGGAGCTTCTACAATCAGCATATACTGTAGTTGCAAATGAGCAAGAAACATTTCAGGCAGGGTTGCAGAGATCGGAATTTTTGCATATGGCAAAACAGATGCAGTCATTTCTCTAATTCGTATTCATGTCCTCACCGATTGACGGGTGAAGACTGTCGACAGACCAAGCCGATACCATAGAGACAACGCTTGCTTGGACAGAACGAGGTATTAATTTGACGAGTTGAATTATTTCGTACCTGATCACCGTTTCCTTTTTGCAATGTAAGTGAATAAAGGCGGATTGCAGCTCAGCTTGCTCAGCGGGAAGGGATCCCTGCCATCAAGTGCTGGCAGCTCTCTTGGGCCTTCAGCCTTACAGACGTCACCTTAAATTCGCCTAGCCTTGCGTACGCTCCTCCGTACTTGCTCGACCCGCGTGCAAGGAGGAGCACAACCTCGCCGCCAGCCACCATGAACAAGATACGAGCGATCCAGGACCTGAACAAGAAGGAGATCGAGCAGGGAATGTGCGTACAACCCCCGCGACCCAGAAATACCAACCACACGCTCTCCCAGGGCCAGCACAAGCTAACACACCTGACCCGCAAACAGCTCCCCCAACGCCTCCTGGCATGTCGACTACCGCGACACGGCCTTCGTCTACTTCGGTGGGCTCCCCTACGAGCTGAGCGAGGGCGACGTCATCACCATCTTCTCCCAGTTCGGCGAGCCGACCTTCCTCAAGCTCGCGCGCGACAAGGAGACGGGCAAGTCGCGCGGCTTCGGCTGGCTCAAGTACGAGGACCAGCGCAGCACCGACCTGGCCGTGGACAACCTAGGCGGCGCAACCATCAACGGCCGCATGATCAGCGTCGATCACGCGAGGTACAAGCCGCGCGATGACGAGGACATGGACGAGTGCAAAGTCGACTGGGAGACGCTGCAGAGGCAGCAGAAGCTCGTCAAGGGCGGCGATGGCGGTGTTGGGGACGAGGACACAGACATGGGCGGAGGGAGCGAAGACGAGGAGGCTGCGAGGAGTCGGCACAGGCCCATATTGAAGGAGGAGCGGGAGCTCATGCTGCTGGAGCAGGACCACGACGACGACGACCCTATGAAGGCATTCTTGGTCGAGGAGAAGAAGAAGGAAGTCGAGGACGCGCTGCGAAGGGCTGCGAGGAAGAAGAAGGATGGCGGTGACAGGCACGCGAGCCGGCATCACCGGTCGCACCGGTCTCGGCGGGATGGCAGCGAGGACAACGGGGACCGGCACCGGCATAGGCGTAGGAGGCACGGCGAGCAAGACGAGGATCGCAGGGAGCGATCGAGGCGCGATGATACCCCTGTTTTGAAGGATGCAGACGAGGATGATAACCGCCGCGAGCGGCGACGTCGCGATTCCCGTGAGCGCGATGACAGGCGTACTAAAGATCGCGATGGCCGCGAGAGGAAACGGGATCGTGATAGAGACCGTCCGCAGCATGATGGGGAGGGCTCCGAAGACCATAGCAATCACAGGCATCGGACCTCCGACCGAGACAGAAGTCATCGGCACAGAGATAGGAGTAGATCACCTTAAAGGCAGCACGGGGATGCAGTATCACTGGATCATCGAATTGATTATTGAGAATGGGGCATATACTGCCTCCTAGTCTCTCCGAAGTAAGCAGGCTACCGAGCTGCTCTGATTGCCAGTCCTGTTTTACCTGTGCAGAGCTCGTTCATTATGCCCGACCTCATGTGAATGTGTCCATCGAACGCCGTAAAACCAAGCCGAAAACATTCATGGCCTATTCCACATCGACCTCGAGCAGGCCAGCATATGTTCCCCTGGCAACTATGCTCGATACGCTCTCGTCAACCCACGCAAGTGTGCTGTCAACTATTTCCCCCTGAGTCGCCTGGGATTCTTGAAGCGTTTAGGAGATCTCGTCCTACATGTCTCTGTAGTAACGCTTCCAGCCCTCACGGCGGACACGGCGGCGACCGTCGTCATCCAGCTCCACCCTGAACTTCTCCCAACGAGCATCGATGCCCGCACCAACGACAATGATAGTGTCCTCGTCGGTCCAGGCGAGGACACCCTTCGGGGGCCTTGTGGTACCGAGGCTAGCAACATCCGAAAGAGCGGGGACGCCACTGGTGGGCTCGTCGCCGATCTCGAAGGGGGCGGATGCGAAGGAATACTGGTCTGAGAATGCCCGCGGCATGAAGGGGATCTTTCCGAGAAGACCCCATTTTCCCCTGCCCTCCTCGACAGCTGCAGCCGTAGCACTAGGGCGGCTGGCCGGGAAGGTGAGGCTGATTGGGCTCGAAGGCGACTGGAGATCTTTCAGGTTCTCCTGGGAGGGGACGTCGAACACGTGGAGGGTGCCCTTGTCAGAGGTGCAGGCGAGGATATTACCCAGCCTGCTGAATCCCAGCGAGAAGATGATCGCGCTGTCCATGCCGCGGCGAAGCTCGCAGATGCGAGCACAGTTTCGAGTATTCCAAATGCGGATCAGGGTTCCCTAAAGCGGCATGCGTTAGATTACTGAACCTGTATAACGTGTGAGATTAGACTGCAACGGGGAGCTCACCTTGTCACTCGCTGTGGCCAGCATATCTCCCTTCTCGCTAAATGTCATAGCCCGCAGCGCAGTGGAATGCGCGGGGATTATGCTCACGTTGTCCGTGGCCAGCTCGACGAGTCGCACGTGCCCAGCAGTGGGTCCAGGGAAGGCAATGTGCTTTGACGACATGCAGATCAAGCCATGCAGGTTGTCCGCAGTCTCATAGACTGCCACCTTCTGCATGTCCTTGGGCTTGTTCCACGGAGCGTGGAATTCAACACTATTCTGCAGGACGACGATGACTTTCTCCCGGTTGATGCGGACAGCACGGACGGGAGTCTTGACGCTAATCGAGGAGACGGGCTTCTTCTTGATGACCTCCCACAGGAAGACCTGATGCATATATGTGAGCATGAATGAAAACAGCCAGGCCCACGTAACGACTCACCTTGTTGGCAGCGAACTTGGGCATGCGGCCGCCACCGACCAAAGCGATGATGTTCGTCTGGCCAAGCATCTGGGCAAGGCCTATGCCTCCAGCGAGGTCTGGCGGGATGTCAGTCTTACGGACTTCAGACTCGCTGTGTCTCAGAATTTCACATACCTTGAGTGAGGGACAACTGACCGGAGTCAGCGTGAACGACTGCATAGTCATAGTGTTAGCCAATATGAACATCTGGGACATAAATCTCGTGCCAAGGCTCACCACGGAAGCCATCCTCGAGTCCAACCGCGAAGTGAAGGCCAGAGTCACTGAAATTCGCCGACAGCACACGGGTAGGCCTGTCAGGCTCTATCTTGGGTCGAGTGTCCATCTTGGTGGATCAAGATTGATTCTGTACTTCTTGTGTTGTCGATGTTGTTTGGAAGTGATTCAGACTCGGGTTCACCACAAAGGGTGGATTGTTTAGGTATCCGAGTCAAGAGGTTGGTTGGTGGGAAGTGAGACACGTCCCTCCAGAAAACAAGAAATCGAGGTGCAAACAAAGAGAGATGCCTAGCCTTTAAATTCTATGGTAACCATGTTGTCGCGGAAGTGATGTCGTTAAAGCGGGCCCAGCGAGGATGGCGGTGCGAGGACGAGGTATCGTGAATGGCCGGTCTGTAGCCGTGAGACTGAAGGCCCTCAATGAGGAAGCTGACAAGAACAATGGCCAGAGTCTACAGCAGGACTCTCCAAATTGCCAGGAGCCTGAATTGACAGGTCAAAATATAGGGCAGGCTGGCAAGGCGTAGGACATCACGCAGGCCATACTCGCTATAGATACTGAAGGATAGAGATGTCTAGTTGTGATCTTGAGAGAGCCATCGTGTAAGTCCGCATATACCTAGTAGGCACTCTGGTCAGTCTGTAGTCTCGAGGCGGAGGTCAGATGATATCCACCCACCGTGACGCTGCCAGCTGGCACCCAAGGTGGAGGCCGGCTGAGTGAGGTACCTAGATACCTGGCCAGGTACTCTGAGAGCCTGAGAGCCTGGGCAACTGCAGCTTCGAGGCTAGTCCATATTCGGACTAGTTCCTCAACTGGGGATGGGCAGGAGGATCCCCTGAATTGCAGCTCTGGGTATCTCCCCTGAGAGAGAGCTGTTCCTCCAGTGGTAGTAATTTGTGAAATTGCGCTGGTTGCTCCACCCATTGACAGTGGTGTCCCGACCCTTGGCGCCCTTCAAACATTCCCCCTTTCCAACGAGAGCACAGCAGAGGTCTGGCACATCACCAACAACTTTGAGAGCCTCTTCACGCGACATTCCATCCATCCAATTCTCTTGCCTTTCGATAGAGCAGGAACCGATACCGAACAAACAACTTGCAGTTGCATCGTGCTCAGGGTTTCCTGAATCAGTCAACAATCATGTCTTCCCCTGCCGTACGTTTGCTGTCTTCTCTATGCAATCACGAGCCCGTAAACCGTTTCGTGTCGCTCGCGGCGTCCGGCACAGCGAACTGCTTACCGCGTCGCGTCGAATCAATTGTTGCTGCCGGGCTGCATTGCTGACCAGTTTTCGATCAACAGAAGATGATCCGCCGCAAGAAGAACGTGAAGAAGGGAATCCAGTTCTGTTTGATGGTCTGCGGAGCATCAGGTACTGGTGAGTTCGTACCGCGCAACACTGCAACCTTTTCCTCAGCCTAGGCCCCAGCGATCAATGCAGACCGTTTGCTGACAGCTTCTTGGTGACTTCCAGGCAGAACCACCTTCGTCAACACTCTCTGCGGAAAGTCTGTGATCGGCCACAAAGACTCCGATGACCCCAACGGCGCCCACGTCGAGGACGGCGTCAAGATTAAGCCCATGACAGTTGGTACGGATTAGCACGACCTCCGCTCCTTAGAGAACAACTCATAACTGACTGGCCGTGCAGAGCTCGAGCTTGATGAGGAGGGCACGCGAATCTCTCTCACCATTGTTGATACCCCTGGTTTTGGTGACCAAGTCGACAACGAGGCCAGGTACGACCCATGCCCCCGAGCTTCCAGTCTGGCAATCCAATGCTAACAGTGCCAACTCGCAGCTTCTCTGAAATCGTTGGGTACCTCGAGAGACAATACGACGACATTCTGGCCGAGGAGTCGCGTATCAAGCGTAACCCTCGCTTCAGAGACAACCGAGTCCACGCCCTGCTCTACTTCATCACCCCTACCGGCCATGGGTATGTCCCGTCCCATCTGCCAAGCATCCTTGCGGACGTTCACTGACAGCGTATTTAGTCTCCGCGAGCTGGATATTGAGCTGATGAAGCGCCTGGCGCCTCGCGTCAACGTCATCCCCGTCATCGGTCGCGCAGACTCCCTGACCCCCGGCGAGCTGGCCGAATCGAAGAAGCTGGTCATGGAGGACATCGAGCACTACCGCATCCCGGTCTACAACTTCCCCTACGATATCGAGGAGGACGATGAGGACACGGTCGAGGAGAACGCCGAGCTTCGAGGCCTCATGCCATTCGCTATTGTCGGTTCGGAGGATGCTGTTGAGATCGGTGGCCGCACAGTTCGGGCCCGTCAGTACCCATGGGGTGTTGTGGAGGTTGACAACCCCCGCCACTCGGACTTCCTCGCCATTCGATCCGCACTGCTGCACAGCCATCTTGCCGACTTGAAGGAGATCACCCACGACTTCCTCTACGAGAACTACCGTACCGAGAAGCTGTCCAAGAGCGTGGAGGGTGGTGCTGGAGTGTTTGTCTTCCCACGTTCTCTGGTATGCAGAAGCAATCCGCTAACTATGTCACAGCGACTCTTCGATGAACCCCGAGGACCTGGCGTCCCAATCCGTCCGTCTCAAGGAGGAGCAGCTCCGCCGCGAGGAGGAGAAGCTGCGCGAGATCGAGATCAAGGTCCAGCGCGAGATCAACGAGAAGCGCCAGGAACTCCTTGCCCGGGAGTCTCAACTCCGCGAGATCGAGGCTCGCATGCAACGGGAGCAGGCTGGATCTTCAGGAACACCGGTTCCCGATGCCAACGGCGATGCCGAGGCTTGATTCGATTCTTCTGGGCCCGGTGGTTGAGCTCACTGGGAACTGCTACGGCAGAACGCGACCTCGCCACTTCAGCGCGCATTTCCTTTGATTGATCGGCGGTCTCTCGCGAGCGAATATGAAGTTGATGACAAAGACCGACCTATGTTGACAAGGCCAGATCGGAGTCATGGGGTTGCGACTCACCTGGGTCTGGCCGCCGGATCTCAAACAGATGGTGCTCGTCTTCCCCCATAATGATATCCCCGCACCATCTGCTTTGGTGTCTTCAGAAACGCTTTTAAAGATGAAAAAGGCAAGGATGAGAGGTTAGCAGAGAGGACTTGCCGCATATTTTTCCATACGTCTTCTTTCTTTGCTGTGTCGGCTCATCACTTGGAGGGCCGGCCGATTTCCAAGGACGTTTGGTATTTTTCCCAACACGACTTATTTCTAGTAGAGGACTTCTAATGCAGATAACCTAAATTCATGTTTCTTACACGGGCTACGGTGATTTGCCAGGTGACACGGGCGTAGCTCATGCAGAAGCTTCGCCTTGCCTATCAGAGATTGAGCAAACTGTTTTGGCTTTAAGGCTTCAAGCCAGCACAATGGGTGAAGGGGCGAGTCTCAGAGTAACGCCAAACATTCCTCATATGTAAGCAAGCACTTGGCTGAGCGCATTAAAGACACATGGCGCGTCAAGTGAACTGTGCACAGCCTCCCAGCTGCGACCTTGTTCTTGCGGTCGGTTGGGAAGTCTCCTCAACGGGCTGCATCTTGTCACATCGTCACAATCGGCTGAATCCATGCCCGCTGCATCTAGAATGATATATGAGCGCATTATGTGTTTTGCCTGGTTATCGAAGGGTCGGAGGTCGAAATTAAAGTTGATTTGGAATGAAAATGTGTAAGAAAGGTCAAACCTGAAAGCCCTTGCAGTCCCAACGCCAAAGAATCCCTTCATCCGCCCATCGGTCACCCATCTGCAAAAAGAAACCGCATTTCTGAAGGGGGGGTGGGGGGCGGGGGCTGTGGGCCGCATACCGAACTCATGCCCGATCGAGAGCATCACGGCACATGGTCGCTCAGCTCAAATAACGACATAGCCAGGAACTGTTGCAAAGTCCACCCCATACTCTGCCCCTTCTGTGGCACGTGGCAATGTAGCCTACAAGGTTTTCCCGTTCTTCCAATCGCGCAGAGCAACTGCATGACCCGCTTAGTTGTTCTGCTGGCTGTTCAGGATGCGCAGGATAGCCAGGAACAGATTGATAATGTCGAGATACAAGCTGATGGCCGCGGCAATTTCCTCTTCGACGTGATGATGGCGCATGACAAGTTGCGTATCAACCAGAATGTAACCGCTGAAAATCAAAGCAGCGAGCCCGCCGTAGATGAGCTCACCAGTTGAGCTGTAGGGGAAGAAGGCGGCCATGAAGCCGAAGAGAATGAGGCCCCACAGCCCGCCAAAGAGGTAGGGCATCCACGAGGTGAAGTCATACTTGGTCTGGCAGGCAAAAGCCGTGAGGAAGACGAAGATTCCCGCGGTCAGAAGCACCGCGTTGAGGACGATGGAGGTCTTGTAGAAGGAGACGACGACGGAGATGGTGTATGCCTCGAGGAGGGTGAAGCCGGATAGGAAGAGCAGGTTGGTCGGGTACGAGTGGCGCTTCCAGTAGGTCAAAAGCATCATTCCGATCGCCCCGAACATCTGTGGGCGCAATAGCGGTTAGTAAATACAGACGAAGAGGTGTTGACGGGGCGCTCGACATACCGAAATAAAGACCAGCGCGGGGTGTCCCTGGATCCATTCCTTATATGCCGGTGACACGAAGCTGATGGTGCTCACGGCGCCGGTGGCCAGCAGCTGCACTGTCAGGATGGTGTACACCTTGCGTACGAACTGGTTGCGGATGTCGATGGTTGCCTCGGCGACGGAGCCGCCGAACTTGAAGTCATCGGGTACGTTGTCTTCGGAGGAGCGCGGCGCGCCCTCGCCTGCGAAGAGCCGGGCCTCGTCGTCGGCGGCTTGGTACGAGGGTGGCGCCTGGCTGTATGCAGGACCCGCTGGGACATCGTCAGGGTCCTGCTGTGGGGCCGGGGTGTACTTCGCGTTGGACATTGTTGGTTCCCGCTGTCGTGTTTGTGGTGAGGAGTTGAGCAGCAATGGCTAGAGGCTCTGGGAAAGGGTCCAGACGGAGATGTGCTTGTTGGCGTCGGGTAGAGGAGAAAGGAGGCGAAAGTTAAGGATAGGATGGGACAAGAATAAACTGGGAGAAGGTTGTCAGGTGAATCACGAAAGAAGGTTGTAGAAGCAATCGGTGATGAGCAGATGATGCGGCTCCCGTCGACTAGGCTGCCTAGGTGCCACTCATCAATCAGTGTGGGGAAACGGGTCGATGGCAATCCATTAGTCTGCCTAGCCGGCCTGGGCACCACCTGCCACGCTCTGGGTGACTAAGCATGTGTAGGCGAGAGCCGTCTCTTCTTTGTTTTTGTGGCACTCAAAACATAATTTGACCATGTTCCATTCCACAATCCGCACACGACAGCAATCAGTACGTGGTAGCAAATAAATATGGACTTGTTGCCTCAGTCCTGGATAGCTGGCTGCCCACATTTCTTCACAGCCAGGCTCTACCACTTTGCCAGCATAGAAAGGAGTAACCAGACACTCACACCCATGAAGATGTATCGCGGCATTACAAGGAATTCTTGTAAAATGGGACATCGACCTCATTTACTGCTATTGCGAGACTGCTGACTATACGCTTACGACTCTTTAAAGCATTGAAGCTCCCCAACTCGTGCAGGCTGCCGACGCAAGTGACGAATGCAACGGGAGGATCTGCCCTGCATCACTCCCGTGCCTCAACCTCATTTAGTTCCGTGCCCATCTTGGGACTGGTTCGGTTTGTTCAAAGGAAATACTCTCAAAAGCAAAGTGGCTATGTACCCAAAAGTCACGACAACACACCCGGAGTCCCGCAGTTTGAAGTTGGAGACGAGTCACGAGCTCCCTGACGGTGCCGGAAACGTGTGAAAACATGTACTTACTTCAACATTTGCAGGCCGTAGCATTGGATTTGCCGTGTTGGCATTGAAGTCTAATTTCTTTGCCGCCTGAACCTTGGGCTCGCCGAAGTCTGGACCGTGGAGATGGGAAGGACTTATTTGCCACTGTCTAAGATGTTTTCTTTTAGCAACAAGCAATGATGCACCCACAAGAAATAATCGCACAGCTCAGAAAGTCTCTTGGGAGACCCGGCCCTGGGAAAGGCTGCTTTTGAGCCGATCAGACTCTACAGGAGTGTGGCAGCCCTGACGCGTTTCAATTTGACATAGTCGTTCGCTGATGTCAGTTGAGTCGTCTGCTCTATGCCATATGAACAACACTTTGGATGCGTGCCGACTAATCGTCATGCCAAAGAATACCGATGGAGTATAGCGCTAATGTAAATTATGAAAGGTTATACGGCTTACTCTGGTCTATGAGTCTTTTATTATCTGCGAATTGGTCTCAGACCATTTGAGCCTGCAGAGCTCAATCCCGATTTATTTTGACTGTAGCAACATGCCCCGTAGAAAGGGCAACATGTGAATGATGACGATCTTGCCTGAAAGAAACTCGACTTTACGAATGGTCAGCAATTTGGCCAAGAGTTAAGTTGTGGAAATAAGCATTTAATGATGCTCATGTCTATTAAAACTATGCTTTTATGCAGTCGTTATTCAAGAATGTTTAGAGCATGTTAGAGGCATTGCGCATCTGAACTGGAAAGTTGCAAATGTGGCAGGCTATGAGTGTACCAGGGGCTGGCGAGGACTTGAGGACCCTTCCCTGCCAGAAATGGAATAAAGGCGTAGTAGGTGAGGCATAACAGCACTCTCGCCCAGGTCATCTTTACTTCCAGATAATTCGGCACGCCTCACACGTAATGGCTGATCCTGCTTTGAGTCCTTGGAACTCTGGACTCAATTCAAGACTCACGACGCATGCATTCAATCGGGCCAAGTCGTTATCTATAACATCATTTGTACTACAATACAGCATTACGAGTAATTAGCAAATCGTCCAGCTACGATTGGCCTAGAGCTGCTCCGGGAAGACAGGCATTGAGGAAACCCTAAGCCCCTCTCAGAAGTGTGCCTGTCTGGAGGAAGGGATACCCCATCAAAGGGCCGGCAACACGACGCTTGAGACCTTGTGCACCTCAGAGATGGGTTGACAGAGCCCGGAAACGTTTCAAGCAAACACGAATTGGGGCAGATCTTCGAGGTGACGGATGGTTAGGAGGTCCTGGGAAGAGCTACAAAGGGGGGAGGCGGAGGGGGTGATAGGGAGGGCATGGGGAGATTTTTTGAACAGGGTCGCAGTGTGCAGGGAAACGAGCCTTTTAAGGGAAAACAAGATCTGCAGCCAAGAGGGAGGTGGTGTAGCAGCAGACGCAGCCGTAATTGGGCACGTTGTCGTATTTTGAAGAGCCCAATGCCTCGATTGGCGCAGAGGATGAGCTGCACTGCAAGGGGATTCTGCGAGATGTTTGCCTCGACCCTGTCTGTGGGTGAAATCCGGGGGTTTTGCTTGGTGAGGCAAGCAGGTTTGGTGATCTACTACCTTGAGCCGCAGCGGTTTCGGGGAGAGCTGTGACGATGGGAGCGACCACTGACGGCGGCACTTGGACCAAGTACCAAGGTATCCAGGTATCTACCTCCCGAGGTCGTCACTTGCGTCGCGTACTGCCAAACCAGCGTGCGACCAGCCTCCTTTTCCGCTCTCTCTGTCTCTCTCTCCGCGCGTGTAAGAATTCTGCCGATGGGGCCGTGTCTGAGGTGGGGCGCCTGGTTTGATAGGGAACCATCAAAAACTCTCAACATTTATGATTGCCCATCAGCGAATGGATTCAGCGCGGATTACAGTATTCTAATTGATTGCTCACGCAATGAGGGCGCCGCAGGTGGGGCGCCCGTCCTCCCCCGCTGAACCCTTCACTGAGCTTGCCCTCAACAGGCAAGTTTCAGAGCCCATCTCCGCCCCTTGACGGCTCACCGCCTTCCCGCCCTGTCCCTTAGCTTCCAACTCCCGGGGCAGGGCCAGGCCCCGTCCGCGGCACCCGCACCTGGCAGAGCACCACCAACACTGCAAGAGAGGGTGCTGTGGAAGCTGGGTAGCTGGGTAGACGCGCCCCATGCGAGGCGAGACACCACCTTTGGCAGGGGTGGGCCAGGATCGCTGGGAAGGCTGGCCGGCTGGTTGGTCCAACCTCAGGACTCGAAAATTCGAGGCCAGGGTCCCTCAGTCCCTCCAGCAGCTGGCGCAATCTGCCTTGGTCATTGCTCCAATATCAACACTTTTGAGATCCTGTCCCTGTTGTCCCTTCTCACCAGTCAGTCGCTGTGCACTCGCCCGCCCGCGAACAACTGCCTCCCTCTGTTCTGTTCCCACTTTACCACTCGTCTGCTCTTGGTGACTGACGACCACAGAGTGTTCATCGAGCCTCTGTGAGAGCCCTGTGACCAATCTACGCGAATCGAGCCGTCCTCGCCCTCTTTGTCCGGCTGTCTGCCAGTCATTGCACAGCCTTTACTACTGTAGCTTACTGTCGCTGGCCCCTCCGACCCTCCACTGGCCTCTGCTCCACGTGCTGCGAGCTTCGACGCGGACACACGACTCGGCAGAACTTCGACCAGGACCACGACCACGACCCTCTGGTCGCAGCACATTGCTGCCTCCTGCCTCCTACAACCAACCTCAATCCTGCTGACTGACCACCTTGTACTCTGTCAATTGGGCAGCCACATCCTCAACAAGTGCCCATAATGTCTTCCGAACCCGCCAATGGCGCCAGCACCGAGGGCCTCAGGGTCCCAAGCTCCGACTCTCCTCGGCCGACGTCCTCCTCCCTGAAGCGCAACTACTCTGGCAAGAAGGAGGCCATGAATGGGCCGCTGTACAGGCAAACAGTCAACCACACCGTCCTCGTCAGACGTCTTAAGAGGAAAGGAGACGGGCCTTCTAAGCAATTGGCCCGCTGGTTTGTCGAGAACCAGATCGGTATGCCTCCTGTTTGCATTTCCTCCTCGCATAACCCCCCTCCACCCATCCCCAACAGCAGCAAGGCAAAAACAACTTCTCCAAAGTTGTGCGCGCCACACCGCCCTCCATCGGAACATTTCACTGCATGCTGCATGTCTCTTCTTGTGGCTATGCGACAAGTGCCCGCTAAAGAGTACCACCTACTTACTGATGCGTCTTCGTCGCAGGCTTCTCATTCAACCTCCTTGCGCTTCTGTTCTGCGCCCACTATCTCCTCCCCAAATCACAGTCATACACGGCCAAATTTGTTCGTCTTCAATACTACAATACGAATTCGGGCAAGTATGGCGCTGGCTTTGACGACTCGTACTTTGTCGCCTTCGCCGTTGTCCTCCTCACCGGCCTGCGAGCTGCGACCATGGAGTATGGCCTGGCTCCATTCGCCAAGTACATGGGCATTAGCAAGAAGAAGGAGGTCACTCGCTTTGCCGAGCAGGCCTGGCTAGTCCTATACTGCACCACGTTCTGGTCTCTTGGCTTCGTATGTGCACTAGTCCCAGAGTCGCTTGTGCCTCACGGCTGCAAGTCATGATATCGCTTACTGACTGAGCATCCTAATGCAGTACATTTACTACACGTCTCCCTACTGGTTGAACCTCAAAGAACTCTGGGCGACCTGGCCGAACCGTGAGCTTGGTGGCTTGCACAAGACCTACATTCTTGCCCAGCTAGGTTTCTGGCTACAGCAGATCTTTGTCATCAACATTGAAGAGCGTCGCAAGGACCATTGGCAGATGCTGTCTCACCACTTCATCACCATTGCGCTGATTATTGGATCGTATCGATACCACCACAACGCCGTCGGCAATTTGATTCTGGTGCTGTTCGACCTCGGGGACATCCTCCTCTCGGTAAGTCCCCGCAAAGTCCCGGGCCTTTTGTTCAATTCTGGCACACGGGAACCTGCCCACTGACAAGCAACAACAGGGTGCTAAGTGCCTCAAATATATGGGCTTCACCAACGCCTGCGACGTCGGCTTTGGACTGTTTATGCTGGCATGGTTCGTCTGCCGCCACATCTTCATGAATATGGTCTGCTGGTCTATCTACGAGCACGTGCCTTACACGATGACGTACGGATGCTTCAAGGGCAACCAAGACAACCTTCAGGGACCGTTTGAGCAACCTGAAGGCTACAGTTTCTACCTGCAGCCTTTCCTGGCGTCTGATGGGCTCTTGTGTCATAACGACACGATCCGATGGACCTTCTTGACGCTGCTGCTCAGCTTGCAGACCATCTGCATCGTCTGGTTCGCAATGATAGTCAACGTGGCAGTGCGTGTCATCAGGGGCGCCGGCGCGGACGATACCCGCAGCGATGATGAGGGTGACGAGGAGGAGGAGGAGGAGTTCGTATACGAGGAGGCCCAGGCAATGGAGGAGGAGGTCGGCGTTGAGGAGATCGATTTGAAGATTTGGGAGCGAAGAAGCGGTGTCAAGAGATCGACCTCCAACACTACCGCCGTCAGCCTTCCCGGACACAGTGACCGCAAGGAGCTGCTGAACCGCATCGGTTGCGAGAAGCAAATCGACTGAGCCAGCGGGGCCGAGAAACCCGGTCTCCCTACTTGCTCTGCCTCGAATGGCATGATGGCCCCCGCGTCCCGGAGTACAGAGGATTTAGCTTGCTGTGCTTACCAAGGTCTTGGGCGAACCTTCCAGGGCGCAGACGAGACCCACGGAACGAATTACAGACCCCCAAATTCAAAGATACCCTGGCGGTGTCCATTTCTCTTCGTACATACCACGACACGAGCAAAAGTTGGCGCGACGGAGTTTAGATTATCTTTTGGTTTCAACGGAGAAAAACATGTGCGATTGTTCAAATCCCATGTCGAAAAAAGGACTGGTTGAAGGAAGGCTATGGACACAGGGCGGGGGGGGGGGGGTTTCATGATGAATCTTGAGAGGGGAACAGCCCCATCTCCTTTTCCGTGCGTGCTTCTTTTCGACGACTATAGACTTGGGATCAGGAATAGGTTACAGTTATCTATACCCCCAGAGGCATCAGGTAGGGTAAGCATCCTAGCATTGGGATGATGGCAAATGAACTAATTGTCCTGTGGCCCCACGCGTTCTGATGTATTCTCGCGGCACTCTCGGTGGTCGAGTGGGTACTGTTTTTTATTTAGTGACATGTTTGACATGTCTACGAGCACGGATCTACGAGCTTCAAGACCTAGAACGTGAGTCAGCAGGGGATGGTGGTCTGGAATCGAATGTCGGGTTATGTCGATTCCTGAGTCGATCGATCAGTGACCTATAATCATTTATCCACCACACGCGCCGGTGCATCAACCGTCCGCCGCGGGAGCTTCATAGCCTCAACTGATCTCTTTCAGGGCCGAGGTAAGCCCTTCTCCACCCCCCCCTCTCAACATTTACCCTCAACTAACAGTCTCACAAGCTCGCAATGAGCACTTTGAGATGTCATGAATCACTATGGCAAGAGTGCAAGAATTCACCGGTTGGGGACAGCACATTCTCAAAGCATGATTTTCATATTATATTAAGGAACGTGATTAGGCGGCATGAATATAAACAACCGTCGTCAGTCACAATAGCAGCATTCCTCCCTCCATCACATCAACTGATATGGACCATGTGTCGACGGGTTCAGAAACCCAAAGAATGCACATTGTCCATTACACATTATCCATGGCCATGCGAGACGTTGGGCTGATGAAGTCGTTAGGGTCCTCTCCCCCGAGGACTCGTCTTCAATGCTCGGAACTTCTTCCACAGTCGTGTCAACTTATCTACCACATCTCCGCCTCAAGGGAGGATATCACAAAACGCCAGGTGAAGCGCCGATATAACGGCAGGCCTGCACCCTAAGCCTTGGTCGGGATAACCGGGCCATGCGGCTGCGTCGGCCATGGCAGGATGGAGATGACATGCTCGACGCTGGTTGTCTCGGTCGGCTTGATGGGGACAATAGTCGTGGTCGGGTCGACACCGGATGTCTCGGTCGGTACGCTGACAGTGCGAACCTCGCGAGTGCTACTGCTGAGCTTCGAGGCCTTTGTGGGTCGGTCCCAACCGGGGGGGTCGTCGTGCTTGTCGTTGTCCCTGCAGCCCCAGGGCATAACGCAAGGTTCAGTCGCTTCGTCATCGGGGCCACGGGTGGCCCTTGGGACTGCCGCTGGTATTGCAATGCTGAAGTCGATCTTCGGAGTCTCTGAGGGCGGGTGCAAAATGCTGCTGATCAACGAAGCCATCGGGGGTGGGAATATGTAGGTCTTCCACGGGGCTATCGTTGTGCCCGTTACCGTGGTGGCCTGGCTGCTGGTCGTGTCGGCGGCGCTCATGGGCATGGCGGCGGCCGATGCTGCCAGGGCGAGTGCGGCGAGGTTGATTCTCATCTTGGTCGGCTGTGCTTGGCTTGCTGACTATGGGAGTACTTGATAAAGAAGCAGGGAAGTGTCCCGATCCAGAGTCTTGTGGGAATATGAACAGAGCGGAGCAGAGACAGGGAGAGATCCTCGAGGGACCTCTGAGCAGAGCGGCAGAGAACTTATACCCGTCGAGGCAGACACATCAATGCGAACCTCCACCAGAAGCTACACCGGCTCGTCACTAGCTTCGTATAGCTTTCGCGCCCGTTGCACCTCCAGCACAACCCGCGGCGGTCAAAGCGACACTGCTTGTTTACTTTGCCGCGATGGCTGTCACATCGCCAGATCGTCGACTCCACACCTTGCCCCGCTTGAGACTCACGAGCACGGAGCGGGTTACTGCAAGGGCAGACTAGCTGTGCGCCGGCCACCTCCTACGAGGACTATCGCCACCGCCGTCGGAGTCATTCCTGACATCCCCGCTCTCAGTGACGGAACGTCCCTCTTCCTCCGCCTGAGATTTGCGAGTTGAGAGTCATCCCTCACCATGTGTTCCTCGCCGAGAGAAGCCTGGTCTACCCGGAATTGTCGAGTCGCGAGGAGCTTTCCGCTCAGGAGCGGGCTATCAGGACCTCCATGCTTCCAAGGCGGCTGGTCAAATGCCTATAGGTGTGGGACACTGACGGCAAGAAGTCGTCAATCTTGCCTCATGGCGGCGGACTGTATGTTCGCCATTCTTGCCTCATGATGGCCCACGTACGTTCGCCGATGAGTGGGAGTGAGGCCGCTTCGAGCATGTGCTTGCGCATCGGAAGGGGAGTCCTCAAGTGCTCTGCGACGAGCAAGGGTTGGTCCGCCCGGGGAGGGGTGGCTGTTCGGCTATGGGTGTGGCCCCTCCAGTGAAGCCTATCAGTCCATCCGATTCCAGTTGAGCATAGCCGAGGATCATGCTGGGGGTGGTTGAGCATCGGTTCTCGGGAAGAGCAATAATCAGTGACTGACCATGCGGCCGCCCACAGCCTGTAGCTAGATGCATAGCACTCCTGAGCTCTCAGAGCAGATCGTAAAAATCATCCTCTGGAACACAGCTCCAGAGGGAACGGGGTTGCAGCTTGGTTTGCGATGATCGAATTGCCAGGCTGCTGCCAACGCCTCAGGCAGGAGTCACCTGTATCGCGTGAGAAGTGGTCACCGATGCCAACATGTCCACCGACCTGGCGCGTATACATAATTATGCGACCTGACTAAACCAAAGTAGCATGACAGCAAGCCAAATATGCATTCAACCAAAACAAAGCTTACGAAAGTTTAATTCGAAGCTGAAACATATCCTCTTGTAACGTGGCCCCAGGAAATAACAGCCATACTGTAGCTTTCGCACGAGTCTTTTATACACGGATGCGGACCAGCATCTCAGAATGGCCCTAGGTGGGTGACGATCTTCAACACGCAAGGTTCGGGAAAAGCTAAAATTTTGAGCCTCAATCCTTCGTGGAAGACCATTTGCTTGGCATGAACTCTACCTCATGCTATGCTAAACTCAACAAACGTCAATCACAGTTACCTTTGGCATTGAGATACCGTCGAAATTTGTACATCAGATGCCATTCCTAACGCGCTTCTAAGGAAAGAAATTGATCGCGGGAAAGAGATCATCAAACTCGCTGTTTAATAAAAAGAATCACGGATGTGCGTCAAACTATGTCAAGGTCAAGATATATGTAGAATCATGTACATGAATTCTAGTCCTGAAGAGCTAAAATGGGGACGACGGTCAGAGCCGCATAAGGCCTTGCGTTCCAAGGGAAAACATGACGAATTAGAGCCAAATGTGGAGTCCCATCGCCAAAGAAGTCAAAAGAAGGCAGATGCAAATATCCTCCCTCCATAGTTTTGATTTTACCCCCGGTCCGTCTCATATGCGGCATCTATCGTGTCCTGGCGAAATCATCAAGCAGTGGCAAGATTATGCAAAACGAATATCCGCCATTTGAAAGCGCTGTCATCGCAAATAAGACTCTTGAAGATACGGCACAGTGAAAACTATCAATTCCGCGTTTGTCTTATGGCGCTCAAAGAAAAACTCGTGATGAAGCTCTAATAATCCTAGAGGGTAGGATATAGAGCTTGTAAGCAGAAGTGCAGCAAAGACACAGAACCCGTCTAATGCATGCAATCATGGCTCATTGCGAGTCACTGCTTAAGCCGCGACGTTGACGTTGACAGTGGCCTGCTTGGTGGGCGGCAGCACGTTCTTGCCATACGCTCCGTTGACGTTTCCTGGCATGTGTTAGTCTCCCATGCCAAAGGGTTAGCGAGAGTGGTTATAAACATACCGGCAGGGAAGTAGTTGCAGACGCTATACCAAGCACCCATGCTGGGGTTCATCTTGCCAGGGGCACAGTACTGGGCAGCACAGCCGACCTGCGTGGAGCCGACCCAGACGATCTGAGAGTAGTGACCCCATGCCTCGAAGTTGGCGAAATCAGGGTTGGCCTGACCATAGGCACTGGAAGGGTAAAGGTCGAGCTCGCCGTTGTACCACATTTCCGTGATGGCCTGGGCAATGACAGTCTCCTCTGTCAAGGAGGAGGCATCAGTAGATGCGTACATGGCAATGTTCTGGCCGTAACCACCGCCGCCAGGGGTGCTGTCAACGATTAGCTGATTAGTCCAGTGCCCTAAGATACTGTAAAATGGACATGGGAACGGGATACTCACAGGTCATGCGCAAACTTGCAAGACGCAGCAACAGTGGCGGCATAGCCAGCATAGTCGCTACCCCAAGTCATTGCAGGCGCAGAGTTGTTTGTCCGGTGGATGTTGTGGTGATAGACGGCAGTGCTGGCAAGGTCGGTGGGCTTAGCAGCAGGAGCAACCGGGGCAGGAGCCGATGGAGTAGCAACCTTGGCACTGGTGCTGGTGCTGGTGGTGGCCGGGGCCGGGGCAAGGTCGGCGTCGATGGTGACCGTGACCACCGGGATGACAGTGGAGGTGGTTGGCGTCACTGAAGTCTGAGCCAAGTGGACGTTGGCATCGACAGGGTTCACGACGGGAACGGTCTGGACGGTCGTGACTTCTTGGGTGACAGTGTAGTAGGTTATCTCCGTCTCGACAACAATGTCGACCTTGGGATTGGGAAGGGCCGCGGCGATCGAGGCGCCAGAGATCAGCAGAATTGAAGACTTCATCTTGACGATTTGTACGATTTTGACGTGTCTGGATAAACAGAAACTGAGCGGCAGCTGTTCTGATTGTTAGTCCAGTTGTTTGTACTTCGAAGTGGGTTCGAGGTCAAGGATCGAGTTTGAGGGAGTGAATAGATCGAGTTGAGCGAAGATGCCCGGAATGAGCGTGCTGAAGCTGGGCTCCAGGGTGAAGACGAATGAAGGACGGTGGGAAAGAGAAAAATGAGTGTTATGTGAAATTCACTGTAGTGTTGTGAGGAATTGGAAAATGTTTTGCTTTCGACGGGAGGAATGCAGGGAATTTAGAGTCGACGCGGTAGCATGGCTTGGTGCGTTCCTCGCCCTCGGAACAGGCTAAGGACCAGCGGCCTTTGTCCGGTGAACGGACTGGATTGAACATGCCCAAGACTACTTGCCAGGAATGCTTTGTGATAGGATGATGGTATAAGGCACGGAAAGGCCGGGAAACAAAGCAGCCGGGCGTAGCGGGAGTCTGGAACGTACCTGGTGATGTATCTGTGTACGTCGTGATTTGCTACGAGTCTAGTCGTGCGGATGAGGATATCCTGAGATCTGAGAAGAGGCGACGGATACAACAGGCCGTTCTTAAATAGCTTCCAGAAGCAGGCAGGTTAAAAACAGCACTTGGCTGATTGTGAATCCTCAAGATGGTGGTCGAGACCTTGTGATCAGTCTGTCTGAGGCGAGACGAGCCGATGGAAGGAATGACAGGACGGCGTCGACAGTCAGTCAGTCGTATGAGACCTTGTGGCTCGGCGAGGCGGTTGCGGATTGGGACGGAGGAGGACACTTGAGGATGCGAGACACTGCAGAAAAGACTGGCTATGGCTATCTGGTGACGATGGTCAAGCTTGAGGTTACCAAAAAGACCGAAGTGGGTGGTGGGTGCGCTGGTACTAGACCGCAGGGTGAAGCGAGGGATGAAAAAGAACGTGTTGGCCGGCAAGCAGCAAGTGAAGATATCAATCTTCAAGACGATTGTCTGAAAAGGAACGGACTGGCCCAAATGATGTGCCTATTGACTTCTGTGGAGTGAAGAAAGAAGGGAGCGGGAGAGATCGTACTGCGATGCTGGTCGTGGGTATGCACTGCAGGTATAAGGTTTGCGGCCTGGCCCAAGTCACAGTCTGCACCTGATAGTAGCAGGCACATACCTGCATCAAACGTAACCGGCTCTCACCCCAGCCTGAGCCTGCAGTCTGCGGTCTACCGTTTCCCGACTGTAAGCCATGTGTATGCAAGTTGGCGCTCCCCCAGCCAAGTGGGTCCCGCCTTCCAAGATTGCCAGGGGTCAGGCCCAACCCGGGCAGGGACCACAGAACCACCGAGGCAAGGGACCTTCAGACAGGCTGGAAGCATTCGCCCACCTTGGGGCGTTTGATGAGGCTGTCGTCAGCTGCGCAGGCAATCTTGGCCCTTCTCACGCCCAGAAGCCCAGCGCCCGATCTAGCCGGCCCACGAATCTCGTGGTGCCCTGGATCTTTGATGCTCGATCCATCTCCCCCGAGAAATCGGCCTTTGTCTCCTGATGTGTGCCACCCGCTAGCCAACAGCCCACAGCACCGGCCCCTCGAGCAATTTGAGTTGCGGCGCAGACGCTGGGAGCCATCCGGTGCTTGCAACGTGCGTGGACAGGCAAGGGGTGTGTCTATCATCCCCGCCACGCCGATGTCCAAGCAGGGACCTTGGAAACGTCCATCTTGCATTGAAACGGCCAGGTCGGCCGTGGGCACTCTTAATATGTGGGTAGGTTGGCAGCAGCCTTGAGTAATGGTACGGGCGGGAGAACAGAGCTGAACACTGGCCCAAGGGATTTTGTTCGGAGAACCACCTCGTGGACTTTGTTCCGGCTCCCTGGATATCATCATTGGTCTTGAAAGGCAGTGAGCGATCTTGGTCAAGGACCAAGATATATCCCGCATGCTCCGTTGTCGTCTATGGAACGAGTCCTCCACTGACGCAGTGCAGTAAG
This sequence comes from Diaporthe velutina, assembly GCA_038088505.1. Classification (NCBI taxonomy): domain Eukaryota; kingdom Fungi; phylum Ascomycota; class Sordariomycetes; order Diaporthales; family Diaporthaceae; genus Diaporthe; species Diaporthe velutina. The sequence goes on along the minus strand of JBBWSJ010000128.1, from coordinate 106,048 downwards.
TACCGCATGGTCAAGGTCAAGGGGCCCAGGGGCATTGACTTCGAACATCACTTCCTCCCTGGGTCATTTGAACCCTGCTGAGGAGCCCACTCCTCTCAACGTCTCCCACTTTCTCCGTCCACCGCACAAGGCAGATCGCGGATGATTGACAGGGGCCAAGATGAAGAGAGCTATGCATGTCGTTGCAGCTGACAGAAAATACTCTAATCATGCACTCAGGATCTGCCAGCTCGTTCTCTGCTTGGATATGTGGGAGTGAGAAGGGAGAGAGAAAAGCACCGGAGGTTTGGGGAGCACTTCTTTGCAAACGCCATGCTACACACACACCACACCCGTCGCCGCTTTCCGAGCCCCTGCTTTAGCCTCGCTTTAGCGGCCGAACAGATGGCCCAGATGCCCCTGACAGGCCGGGGTTGCCTGCAGGGCGGCAACGTGGGGCGCGGCTTCCCCAGTCCCCTCGCACTGGTACCTGCAGATCAGACCAAGCAGACCAAGCTCTGGCCGTTCTCGCCTGCTGTGCTCCCGGCGCTGGCGTCTCTGTTTCTGTGTCTGTGTGTGCACTTGCCCGAAAGAACGGGGACGGACACAGGACGGACTGACGACTGGTCGTTGCCCCTCCACTAAAACGTCCGATCCTGAAACCAACCCCGGCCCGTGGCTCTGTCCATGTTCATCCGAACAGCCCCCAGCAGGCCACCCCCTACCACACCCCATCTGATCTCCTTTGCCGGTCGATCATTTTCTCTTCTTTTGACCCGCGCTGCAACTGCATCGCCGTGATGTGCATACGGAGAGTGCACTACGGTCCACAACCCATACAGCTGCAGTCCAATTCCGTCCAAGGGCCCCACGACCTTGGCAACGAAATGTGTTTTAGTTGGTCGGAAAATAGACATACGTACGCAAACTCGTTTTCGTCGCCTCACCCTCGATAAAGTTTGTGCTTGGCTTTGGCGGGACTTCTCATCTCGAGTCTCCCACCGACATCCGCAGGGATGCCGTCGGGGATGGTCCAGGCGATCCTCGGCGATCTCTAGCTGAGGCTCCTCTCCACCGTGCTACGGTACACACACTTTGTCACAATATATGCGGCAACGAGTGCCATTCTTGGCCCATCTGCAAGATGCTGGCGCCCATGACTTTATCTGAAGACCGCCAAGCACCCCATGCAACAACCACGGCGCACAAGGCATCGGCGAGACAGCAGATGGCGGCGGCACCTCTGAGACCGGCTGGGAGAAACCTCGTAAAAATGAATGCGTCCTGCTTCAGAAAGCAATAGCTCAACGCATTCGGCCGCTGCTGCCCTCCCTCATTGGAGGCACCAACTCGTCCCCAGGACCGGCAAGTTGGGAAACACCAGGACGACTTTTCGAAGACCAAGAGAAACCCTTGCAGTCGTCTTGCAGCGATACGGGTTACATTCTAGATCTATACAGCGTCCACAAAAATACTGTCTGTTCCTAGATGGTGACCCCATGTAGTTGCGCCGCCGCCGCCGCCCCCCAGAAAACGCCATCAGGCCTCGATGGTCGAACCCTTCATTCAAGAACTCAGTAAACTGGCCGCTGCGCGTTTAACGAAGCTGTCCAGGTCACAAGGACCCACACTCTCTCTACTGGCGCAAGCCTGAGGAGCACGAGGGCATTCCTTTATCAACATGACATCGGCCCCTTGAAACCAAGACGAGGCCCCCTCTTCCTGGCGTTCGCTGGCGAAAAAAGAGCAGCCACTGCGAGGGTGACATCAGGTAAGAAACAGCACTTCCTGCTCAGATGGAACCCTGGCTTCCTCATTGGCTGGGCACGCTGAACCGCTAATGTTTTAATTGCCGACAGGGGCTGGGATGGGGCCAGCTGTATCACCGGCGCCAAAAGAACATCAACGTCATCTTAAGGGGCTCCCTTACTTTCGGGATGAGACTGATTTCATCCTATATCCCTCCCAATAGCAGCAATACTGACCGCATCACCAAGCCGTACTTCAATCAGCTCCATGGCCAACAAACCATGGCTGTCCCGGCCCGCGCTTATGGGCTGCTTGTACGCCCCTCCCGTCATTGTGGTCCTCTATCACACTCCATTTCTGTGGTTCAGCTTGGCCCGAAATTTAGAAACAACGCTTTTGGGAGTCTTGCTAATGAGCCGACGATGTAGTATGGATATCCACTCACGAACAAGACCCGAGTATGAGGGGCTGCTTCCTTCGAGTGGCACACGCCATGTTGCTCCTTGACCCAGGCAAACACTATTCCTGGAGAACATGCGCTGGGACCGAGCCGGAAGTCACAATAAGTAACATACTATGTGGATATATTACCTATTCTTTCACATGTAATCGGTGTCACTGTGATGGAGTGTAGCACCCTCGGCCTGCTCCGCGAAGCTGCCTGGATGAGCCATGAGAGTTGGAATCCCTGGCTAGCATGGCATATAACCTCCCAAACCACTCCTAGAGGTGTGGGTGCGCATCCATTTTCCTCTAGCTTACTATGAGACACCTGATGCTTCTGGACCTGTCTTGATTGTCCCTACAGGGTCTCCGTCACTGGACCAGTTTGTCTTGGATCCCGCAGGCTTACATTTGATCCGGTTCCCAGGTCCTTGGGCTCAACAGGTTTTCCGAAACTCTGCGTCCTTCTCAATCGTCCTTTCTCAACCAATTATGGCCCCTAGTGCTCCCCGATATAGAGAGTCATGAAGAAGAGTATCTTGAGCCCATAACTGCTCAAAGCTGAGTAAAGTCGTACGGAACAGTGTTGCACGTCTCACGATCGAGAACATCTGGGAGGAGGTTGTCCCATAGGTGAATATCCTCTGAGAGGTCATCTCGTGGGAGTTTGTGCTGTAGGAGGTTGTCCTTCGGCTTCTTTGGAGGCTGTCCTACACGACTTTACCTTGTGGGAGGCCAGAAACTTCTCTCATGGAAGAATCCCACCCAACCCCTTGTGGGAGTGCTGTGCTCTGAGCCAAGTCTACACAAGCTGACAACGTCACGATTCACATCACTCCGCGGATGTAGCAATATCAGATGATCATTCTTCTAGCGAATGAATATCCCCATCTGGAAGCATACAACAGTGTCTCACGTGCTCCAGTCGCACGTGTAGTTGAGCTTCCAGCGCACAAGAGAAAGACCAGGCGAGCTTCGTCAGAGGCATGCTTGCTTGCCCAAGCATCTGATTTTGACACGTGCGAGACCTTACATGGTGTTTAAAGACACCGCGTCCGGTACCCATTCCCTACGTGGCACAACTTATGACTTAAGCCAGAAACCATCTCGGCTGTCTGCAGTAGTTCAAGCCCGGAGGGGTCTGCCGTCCCGGCTGTGCGGTGCTGTACAGCATGCCAAGGGATGACTATCCACTGCAGCTTCAAGCAGAATGCTTAGCACTTGTATATTCGGCCAAAATGCACGCGTACGGGTTGGCGGACACCGCCATGGCTTCGCCACGTCTTGCCCTCCCACTCGACAAAGCCCGGCTCCTCACGACTGAGAGGTGACAGCCTGATTCAGACGGCCGCACGGTGGCTAGCCTCACCATCCCCCCAGGCCTGCGCATGGCGATGCCGGTTCCCGGTCGTCTCAAATGCCCAGAAGAGATCATGGAAAATAGAATGTTGGCGGAGCGGGGGTAAGCTGGTCGGTCACACGAGCATGTTGCCATTGCATGTGAGCTGCGCGGGGAACAAGATAAGACTGGCTCAGACTGGCTGCCTGGGACATGTTTCGACTGTGCTCAGCCGCCAGAAACGTCACTCTATGCTTGTCTGTCAGGTCTAGGCGTGTTGTCTCGGGGGCATGGAGACGAGGTTACTGGTGCCGGGTCCATAACCATCGTTCGAGGCCTGTAAGTGACTCTGGGAAGAGGGCTAAAAGGAGGCTTACGTGCACCAGGCTGGAACTGCTCCTCGAGACTGTGTGGCAAACGCGTGCTGGTGGTTGCGAACCGACAGCGCACCTGACGGCACTTGTGGTCTGGAACGTGGTCGACAATATGGATCTGGGCGGCTCCTGCGGCTACGTGCCGTAGCTTCCAATCCGGCGGCGCTCTCCCCGATGTGGTGGCATGGCAGCCAGAGGAAGGCTACGCGAGAATCATCAAGCGCATACAAGGAACGTCACACATGATCTTGCTATGCTGACGACACCCTGTTTACCGCAGATGCCCGGAGGATCGCGGTCGTGCGCACACGTCCACTCGAGACTCAGACGCGCGTACTCGTGTGCTTGTTTATGCCTGAGTGGACGGGAGGTCGACCACGAAGGAGGAAGAACTTGCTGAACCGAGACCTTCCACGTTCCATGGTGTGATGTATGTCAGTGAGCTACAGAGGAAAATGGATGCACCCACACCTCTGAGCGTGGTTTGGGTACTTATATGACCGAGCTAGGGTTTCTAACTATGTCTGCCATGATTGTGCCATGCTGTCAACGAGCATGGCAATGCTTCCCCGTGCCGGTCCCCCAAGTTTGCGATGGGTACCATTGCTTGATGTCATGGGTATATTTGCCGTACAATTATGAAGGCTGGTTTGAATGTATGGCTGGTAGTGAGTCTAGCTAATTAGTCAGAGGTGTTAATGTGTCTCGCGAGGGCTATTATGCCACACTTACAATGAGCAGGTTCACACCAGGAGACCATCACCCGACCCCTCAACCTCCACACCGGACAGCTGATGCGAATGTGGTTATTAGTTTGACGATGCTTGTTGCTCTACTGAGTCCAACGTCATCTTCTTGCATGGTAAATCGTATGGCATCATTTCAACGAGCCATAAAAATTGCAGGCTCTCATTCCATGCAGGGTAAAGTCCGCATGACGAAAACCTGCCACGTAGGAGCTGACTTAGTCCATTCTGAGCATGATGGGTAGATGTAATTTTTGAAGAATGGAATTCAAGACACATGTATATTGCTAGATCTCAACAATCCCTTGGGCTTGGACGTCGTTGTCAATGACATCTTCTGGCTCAACCAGAGATGTGTACCTTCGGTCAGTTTCCTCTGTTCCGGACTAACGTCACGGAGCCACAGAGGTCAGTATGATCATTTTCCAACATGCACGCCATAAATGCAATCCTGGTCACTGCTCAAAGCTTGTTGCTCTTTTCGATTTCGTGCCGTGTCTAGAGTATGTACACACTTTTTGTGTCCCCCAGGTAGCACCTCCGCCCCCAGCATTCGAGGGAATGCCTGTCGGACCTGATATAACGCAAAGTAAATCTCTCTATGATGACTTCGCGTCTTCGTACTTGGCATGTGGCTGGTATGGAATCGGCGCGTGCGCGTAGATCTGTTGTGACCGCTGGTGAACGGGAATCTTGCCAGCCGCGTCTGGGATGGTCTTCTCGAGTTTCTATAATGGTATGCGATGTGAGCATCTCGAATCGGCAGGACGAGTTGTTAGACCAGCAGTCGGTTCTGCTGTCCGAGTAATTATGGGCAACGTACCAGGTTGTGGAATACGCATTTGTTCAGGCGCCATTCAGCTGGCCGGCACTGCCACAGCTGCTGGTTGTTGTTGTCCAGGCACTCATAATGGGCGCGGAATTCCTCAAGGCAAGACTTGTTGATGTCTTCGATACTGGACTGCACGTCAGCGAGCGGCTCCTGGGTAAGGCATGCAACTATCCGAGGGCCCTTTCCCTGACCACGCTTGTGCCCACGACCATTGCGATCGCGCCCAACACAGCGTGGTTCCTTCCAGAGTCGATCTATAGGGGTTTGTAAGGTATATAGCACGTACACGCTCCTTGCGCATCTGGTGACCCTCCGGCCCTCCTTCAGGCACTCGAATTCGCCCTTGCCGGGGTTCTCGGTCTTGCACTTCATAAAATCATCGTTGTAGTCCTTGCACCGGGCGCCGATGAAGAATGAAGCTGACTGAAGGGGGGCAGAGCTGGCGCCGAGCTCCTTGACTTTGGGGATCGAGTCGGGCAGAGGAGTGGTGTCGATGAGATGCTTCTCGCTGAATCTGTGGTTGACAGTTAGCCGGGCTGTTTCGAGATGCTTGCCTGCATTCTGGAGGTGACATGGAGGAGCTTAGAGGTTGCTTGAACCCCCGATAGCTGATACAGGAACCAATTGACTTACTGGGGGTTTCGCGACGCCATCTCTGCTTTGTTTGGGCTCGGAGTGAGGCTGTGAAGTATAGAGACCCGCGGCTGAATGACGACGGTTGACGGTGCCGGAAGTTGGGTGAGGTTTACCAACTCGAATGAGGCACGGCTTGATTGGCCAGTGCTGTACGCTGATGTGGGCCCCTTGTGCTGCCTGCCCGCCTAGGTGCCCAAGCTTTGAGTCCGACTGCAACGGGGACTTTTTTGAGCAGCTGGAGACGCGACCTCAACATCCAAGTTGCTGCAGCGACATTTGATACCTGGTACACGCTCTTCTTTGTATCGTGAAGTCGACTGCGCAACGTCCTCCCCCCCCAGGCGACCGCGACACATTTGTACACACCATCATTTCATCCACCACACATTTTGCTCCCTTGATACGTTCGGCGCAGCGGGAATGTGTTGATAGCCCTTTGTTTTTCTACACCTCGCCGGCGTGGGCGACAGCAACCCCCGCCACACTCCTTCCACCTGCGATCCCTCGAATCCGCTGCGACCCGAGTAGAAGCACTAGCTGCACTGTATCGCGATGTCCCTCTTCGGGCAGAACACCGGCGGCGCGTCGCTGTTCGGCGGCAGTAATACGACCACGCAATCGAACCCCTTTGGGCAGTCAACAGCAACCCAACAGCAAGCTGCACCACCACAAGGCCTCTTTGGCCAGACCAACAATGCGAATAACCAGCAACAGCAGCAGCAGCAGCAGCAACAACAACAACAATTCCAACAGCAGCAACCACAACAGCAGCAGCAGCAGGCTCCGCAGCTGGGTCAGTCCATTTTCGGGCAACAGCAGAACAACCAAGCTGCCAACCCAATGTTCCAGCCTGGCGCTCAACCACAACCCTGTATGTAACCGTCCTTTGCGACCTGCAATCAAGCAGGCTGGCACTCTGACCGGACATGCCACGACCCTTGCTTCGTCCCACACACGAGCCGACCAGAAATGGCTAACTTACGGCGCAATCATCTAGATGGCAAATCCATTCCCGAACAGATGTCTTTGGTCCTCGCCAAATGGAAACCAAAACAACCTGACTGTGTCTTCAAGTACTATTTCTACAACAAAGTCGACGATGCTCACGTTCCTTTCTACCACCCTGGCGAGCACGAGAACGCCAAAGAATGGGAGGAGGCATTGCAGAACAAGCCTGCACCAGGCCTGATGCCTGTGCTGGCCTCTGGTTTTGAGGCTGTCGCGGAGCGGCTTAAGGCGCAACGCGTCGCGGTTGGTCGCTTCAACCAGAGGCTGCACGAGATCAACAATTGCCTCGATGCGATTCTGTCGAAACATGACCTGGAGTGGAGTGTGCGGACGATTAACGCGAGGCGGAAACACGATGCCCTGCGCCGACGAACGCTTGTGCTTGCCAGAAAAGTGCAGGTTCTGCGAAATAGAGGCTATGCACTTTCGGGCGATGAGGATGAGCTTAGGATCAAGTTGGAGAACATGGAGAAGAGCGTCCAGGACCCGGCAGTCAATGCGAGACTGGAAGAGCTGTGGAGTCGGTTGATAATGCTCAGAGAAAGAGCGCAGATCCTGCAGTCGGAACTGCAGAAGAAGGGGCTCGGTGAGGAGCAGAGCCTAGGCGAGGAAGTGGAGGTCAGGGTCAAGAAGGTAAGATCATGCCATCCGTGAACGGAGGCGGCTCGAGGCTAACCAGGATTTCACAGATTGTCGAAGACTACGAGAAGCAGCTCCAGCATCTCAAAAAGGAGTGCGAGCTGATCAAGCAGGACTTTGAAGAATGGGAGAAGGATCACCCCAAATAGAGCTGCTGGGAGCCTTCTCACCCACAGCTATCGAGATACTCCGACCGGGTCAAGCTAGCACTTTAGCTTGCGACTCGGACCTTCCAGCTCGACGGAACCGCGATTCCGCGATGGCTATTCGAATCGAAATCCAGGTCGTTGATTCAGGGTCCTCTACGGAAGGTCGCTGGGACATAAGTAGACGCACTTGGACAAGGAGCAAGAAGCAAGAAGCATGAAACGTGCTCGGGTGTCTCGACCATGGGTACAGATGCCAGTGCGTCAACGCGTATAATCACCTGCCTTCCTGTTTATCAGAGGATCGAGCCGCTCGTCGACGATCGGCTGTCTGAATGTCAGAAGCACCTCAGAGGTGGAGGAGACGTCAAGAGCGGCTATGATGAGCTCGGGCAAGCGGTGGCCCAAGGAACAAATAATATGAATTGGGCAAGACAGTGACCAAAGGTCATATGTAAAGGAACAATTTCCCTAGGGGCAATACCCTCGTGTTGACCTGCCGTCCAAGAGACGGATGTGATTTATTACAATGTATATATATAAGGTATGTAAACAACTTGCCGCCGTCCGGGCGGCTTTCAAGAGACAGCAGTACCAGGCAGCTTCCAAGCAACCATGTCCTCGCGCACGTCGAACTCGTTGACCTCCCTCGTGCTCTTGAACCCACTCCTGCCCCTTTCGCTCTCGATCGTAGCAGCAAGGCTAGACAGGCTCTCGCTCCGGCCGCGCATCCCCGCCGAGCTAGGCGGCCGTCCGCTGTCCTTGCTCCCATCCCGGCGGTGTCCACTGGGGGCACGGGGCCCGCCGTGGTGCGGCGGCGCATGGTCATGCCTGCCCGTCACGGTGTGTGCGCTCTCGCCGCTGCCGTGCCGCGAGTGGTGCCTCTTCTGTCCGCCGACCCCGCGCCTGTCGCTCGGCCGTAAGAATTCATCGTCACCGGCGCTGCCGCTGTCCTCGCGCCTGAAGCTCAGCCTCCTACCTAGTCGCGCTAATGAGTGGCGCGAGCGGTGGTGGCTGTGGTGGCTGTGGTGGCCCCTTGGTGTGGCGTCGCCAGCGGCGGAGGGGGAGGCGACGGGCGAACCATCGTCCGGCTCGCCGAAGCCGTCGCCGCCCTCGAAGATATCCTCGATGCACTCGTCGGCGGGGAGCTCGCCGGGCTGGCAGGCCCAGCTGGCGGCTAGCGCGCGGCGGTACATGTCCTGCAGCTCGTAGACATCGCGCGACTTGCCGTTGTTCTTGCCGAGCGAGAACTGCGCGCTCAAGTTGCTGCTAGCTGGGTCCTGCGTGTCGTCCTGCAGGTGCAGGTGCCCGAACTCGGCAACCCCCGAGTCCGCGGCCGCCGCAGCCCCGCCGGGCCCGCCGGCTGCCTCGGCCACCATGCCTGCTATGCCGCCAAAGACGGCGGCTGTCTTGAGCGGCGGCGCCGAGAAAGTGCGGTCGCCGTCTACCTGCATCATGAGGACGCCTATCTTGAGTGTGCTGTTGATCTTGGAGTCCTGCATCAGGTAGCGCCGGATCACGCCGTCTTCGACATGCTGTTCTGGGGCAGGCTCATTTATCGATGGCGCCTTGTTGCTAGTGGTCTCGTTGGAGTTCGATTTTGAAGGCAGGGCTGTCGACGTTGGGCTGACGCCCGAGTCGTCAGGGGTGACGGGCGTGTGTTGTGATAGACTGCTCCTCTTGCGGGTGTGAGACGCAGCATTGGCGTTCCCAGCAGAGCCGTTGTTGGTGCTGCCGACACTGCGGCCGCGACTCCGGAACGGTTTCTCGCGGACCACCGTCTCGCTCTCCTCAACGTATTCGCTCAGGTTCAAAGTCACCTTGCCTAGAGTGATGGTCTCGCTCCTGCCTGTTACGCCGTGGGTGCTGAACTCCTGCAGGACCTCAAACTCAATCAGGCATTCGGATAAGTTGTTGTTCTTGTCGATGCCGATGCGCACGGGGATGACTTTGCCATAGGCGTACTCAACGCGGTGGTTAGCGATGGGACACTTGCCAGTCCGCCCGCGGTGCTCGCCATGGATAGAGTGTGGTAGGTGCCATTTTATGAGGGAGACACCTTGAACCAGGGGTACGTTGTTAAGGTCGTAGATCTGGGGATTGTTAGTTGCTTGGTCAGAGGTTTTAGCCAGGTCGCGAGCATTATTGCAAACCCGTCCATATTCCACTTGCCTTAAGATGCACGTCGAATTTGGGCTGTAGGCTATGGATTAGCTCATGATTCTCTTGCTAAAAGAAGAAAAAAAGTGATATTCGGGGTTGTATGGCCGATAGACTCACCCTTCGAGCCTTGTTGACTAAAGAGAGGTTCTTGACGTTAGTCCAAGCCATTGCTGCAAGGGAGCGTGGACAGCTATACACAGATAGCAGCCTAATGGTTGTGCATGGGTCTGAGTTTTGAGGATGCGTATGAAGTGTAGAACGGTGGGGCACGAGTCGGTTTAATCTAAAGAGGAATGTAGGTGAAGGTGGTTACAAAATGATAAGGCTGAAGTGACGGAAAAGAGAGAACAAGGCGAGTGAGACGGGTGAGACGAGTGAGCGGGAAGGAGCGCAGCAGTCCAGCGCAGCCACCAGTGAGGATGAATGGTGATACAGAGGGCAGCGCTCTCTTCCCTTGCTTCACCTTGTCTCACTCAATGGATGGCAAAAGACGGGAGGAACGGCGTGGTGGAATGAGTTTTTCTTGACATTGAGCTTACTGAGGTGTGCCATCTTAGGCTGCGGTCAAGATAAGCTCGAGTGCAGATGCAGATGCAGGTGGAATGCGAACGCCAGCGGGAGGGACCCGGCCCTTTTAGAGCTTAATCTGGCAACTATAATAGGTGCAGCAAATGCCGCCGAAACGAAAAGGTATTAATATCCGTATGTCGTAGGAGGCTGGCCTCAGTCCAGTCCAGGCCAGACTCTGGGTCCCAGACCTCCGGGAGGGCCGGATGACGGAGCCGTCGGTCTCTGTTGGTGCCGAGTGAAACACCGCATGCGCGGGACTGGTATCGCGAAAACAGATAAGGAACGGCCGTAGTGTGGTCTCAATGCCCGTGGAATGTCTGTCCGGACCTCTCGTCGGGGGTGACTGGTCTGATTCGAGGAGATCCGAGAGCTGGCCTGCCTGTCAGCCTGATTGCAACTGTGTGACATGCATCACGATCCCATGGACATGAACGAATGACGATGGAGCGATTCGGTCGGACCAGGGCCACCGGTCGGGGAAGAAAGTCTCACGTAACGACGTACAATTGCTAGGGACAACTCGACTAATTGAGCAGTGAGCAGGGCCGTCAAGCAAAGGTGCCGTGGATGGACATGCAAGTCAAGTCAAGATCAGGTCAAGATCAAGACCGGGAAAGGAGACGTCAGGACGCTAATGTAACTCGGCTGGATCATACATCCATCTCCCCAATATGACAGAACTGACCAAGTGCCAGACCAAGTGGGGCCTCTAAGATGGCCATTCATCGTCTCCACACATCAGGGTCTAACCAGGTACCCACGTAACTTGCTCCTGCAGGGATGGCAGTACCGCGGGTAGGTCATAGCTAAATTGGTAGATACCTGGGTACCTCCAACTTCCGATAAGATAAGGACGTTCAACTTTTTGGAGTCCTCTGGTTCACCTGCAACAATTTAGACCGCAATGTACATGCACGGGTGACAAGCACGGTCAGTTCCATCACTCAGTAATAGACTGACTTATTGGAACAATCATGTGAACGCCCAACACAAAAACACCAACATCATGGCCCCACAGCCCGGGAACACTGGACCAAGGTCTGACGCCGGCAACAAACGAAAAGATGTGGCCCAACCCCAGGGTGCCAGCCGTGCCTTCAAACGCGTCAAGGTTCAAGATGCGCGTTCCATCCGATCCCAGCCCGCGGATGCCGCCCTCAAGGACGGAGAGCTGGACTTGCAGGCATTTCTGAACGCGCACCAGTTTGAGATCGGGGCTCTTCAGGATGGAATGCGCAAGTCCAAGGCCCTCAACAACCGCCGGGCTTTCCAGCTCGTGCCGAGGGAGATGCGACGCCGCACCGCCTCGCATAATGTGAAGAAGCTGCCCAAGCGGCTGAGGAATAGGGCCAGGAGGGAGCAGCTCCAGGACAACACACCTACCGTCGTAGCCGGGAAGAGGAAGCCGAAGACCACGAGGGCGCGCATACGCCTGGAGTCCGCCAAACGATTGGGCATCGCGGCGGAGAAGAAGCGCAAGCGCAAGCTGCGAGAGGCGAAAGCCAAGGCCAAGGCCGGCGGTGGTAGTATCATTTATGGTGACAAGGACTCTTCTGCTGCATTCAAGCAGTTGATCGAGACGAGGCCAGCCAGACCAAAGATACGGAGAAATCTGTTGAACGACCCGCCAAAACCCAAGGCGAAATTCAGGAAACGCCAAATTGACAAGACCTGGCTACCTACACATCTTTGGCACGCAAAGCGGGCAAGGATGACGCCGCCGAAGGAGCCGTTGTGGCGATTCGCGATCCCACTGACGCCCAACGAAAAGGTCTACAGAGCAACGCATCGAGCTTCAAGCTCTCGAGGGGCCTTGGTCTGGGATATGAGCTATATGAGTACCATTGGCTTGTATGGTCATGCTCCAGGCGTTGAGAGGACTTTGAGAACCTTGGGCCTATCCCATGACAGCCTATGGGACGACCGAGGCAAAAAATGGAGAGAAGGCCGGCGCAAGTGGTCAGGTATCCTCAGCAAGCAGACCGGCGGCGATGCAAAGAGACAAATTGGACCCGCTACAGTCGTATGGAACCCAGAATCAGCCGCCACCCACGGGCCCCCTTTGGAGGTCGCAGAAGCTGATTCCTCAAAAGCGCCCGAGGGAGCCCAACGGCAGCTCTACATACGGCTGCATCCATCATGTTTTCTTGAGGTTTTTAATATCCTTGTTGCTCTCAATAAACGAGAGCAACCACGCCTCTACGTGGAGGACCTTCGCTTTGAGATTGGCAGCGTCGAGCTCACAGGTCCCGACGCAACAGAGGCTCTTTCCGGCGTTTTAGTATCATATCACAGCAAGGAAACTTCCAAAGAGGCCCACGCGAAGCAATTCGAGTCCCTCGCCGCAAGTAGCAATGCTGCCGCGCCTCCAACCGATATAGTCTTAGGCTTCTCTGCACAAGACCCTCGTCTACGATATCCTCCACGCACAGTACAGGCCCATGTTTCTTCCGGGCAGCAAGGCGACAGCCGTTACAGCACACTCCAAGACACACCGGACAAGGTGAACCCTGCACCGTTCCTTCTTTTCGACCGCGACGCCCGATTCAAAGCCTCATCTTTCCCCTCGCAAAAGTCTCTCAACAGGCGGAAAGGCTCGAACCCACCAGGCCAACCTTTGAGCGTCACTGCTAAAGACTCACCCTTCCCCGTTGTGCTGTTTGCCTCTCGTAACGGCGCTACGAAGCACTCGCAGACCTCTTGGACGGTACTTGCTCCTTACAAATGTATCTTGCCCATATGGTATAGCCTGGTGCACTATCCAATGTCGGCGGGTGGGAATCCCAAGGTTGGAGGTTTGGATGAGCTGCGGCAAGTGACCTTTGAGCAGGGTCTTCCGTGGTTTCCGGGCGATTGCCCAGGCACGAACGCAGGTGCCGACTGGGAACTTGAGCAACGGGCGAAAAGGAAGGTGGACTGGGCCAAGAGACCCAAGTCGAAGAGGGTCGCGTGGGAATCTCTTGGCCTGGGAGCTGGTCGTAAGGGAGAAATCGGCATTGGTTGGGCATGCGAGTTTGAGAGGTTATTCGGACTGCAGCAACCTGAAGAGGATCCCTCGTCCCAAAACAATGACCAAGATGCCGATGGCCCAGCCATGAATGTACCAGAGGACAAAGACAGGATGGATGTTGATGAAGGGGAAACCGAGTTGGCGCAAGACAAACCAACAGAGACCGGCGAGGGAGAGCCGACTGCCAAGAGAAAACCACCGAAAGCGCAAACACCTCACCCTTTGACGCTCGTGAACCACCTGTCCAAACACACTTTCAATACCTTGGCGTTTGCCACAAGCAATGGAGCGCCGCCACGATATTCTATAGTTACTGTGAAACTCACCGTCCTCGGTCGCGGCGTCGCGGAGCCATGCGCGCGCATCTATCGCCTTCCAGCCCGTAGGGACACACCACTCCCCCCTGCCACCCAGCCAGAGGTTCCGGCGACTCAACCTCCTTCACAGAGCAAAGAGCTCCCCGTCGACCTACACGACCAATGGCTCGCACAGATCCACGGCTCTCTGGCCAAGAAACAAGCATCTTCCGAGAAGAAGGGCAATCAGCCCCGCAGATTTCCTGCCGGCGCAGACTTTGACACCCAGAAGCTCCTAATTGCGCAGACGCTGCTTACGAACGAAGCTCCTTTCCCACCGGAGAAGGTCCCGGGCGGCAGCGGCGACCACCCTCTTGTTCCTGGTGAAGAAGACCTCTTGGGGTACGTGACCAAGGGGGAGTTCTGCCTGGCGCAGGGACAGGCAGTGGCTATTGGGAGCATCTCCGTCGACAGGGCACTGGGGGCACTGCACACTGGCGGCGAGAAGGAAGGGAGGATATGCGTTGTCAGGAATGCTGGGGAGGAGGTCGGATGGGTGGCTAAATGGGATGTAGTATAGCGTAGCTCGGTCAAGACCAACCTTCTCTACGATCCACAAATATTGCTCAGCCGAAGCTGGCTCGTTTTTGAGCCCAGGGAAAAGGAGGCTCAAGAGTGATGACTTAAAAATGCTCACACGAGTTTCAAGCTCGACACGGACATGCCCTATGCGCTCGAGAAACACATTCACCACCATACTATTGCCGTTGTAGAGCCTTGCTTGTGTACGCCTTGTGGAATGAAGGCTGAGGCTTCATTCTCTTGTTCCAGAGTGACCGTAAGTGACAACTGAGTACCCCAACAGTCTTAGTACTACTAAATATTCTGTGTCCAAGTTCCAAATGGGGTATGGAATGCAATTGTTAAAGTCTAGACTGACCAACAGGACCACGTCAAGGTAGTTCGTAATACGGAAATGAGTGGGCTGTTTCCAGTCGGATGGTGCACTTATTGCCCTGAGCGTTTTCGCGAGATATCTGCGCTATGTCATGGTGCTACCAAGGAGCCCCGTCTAGGTAGTGATAATTTGTTGCGTGGACAGAGGGAAAACAAAACGACTATTGGCCGCGCAGGCGAGTTCGTGGCGTTAGTATAGCGGGTCACGATAACGGGTCCCGTGTCACTCTACCTATATTCTCTCAAAGACAAAGAACTCCGTTGAATGACAACAAACGCTATCTAGGAAAAGGTGTGTTACACTGCCTCCCACATATTTTGGACCACTCAGAAATCAAAACCACATCCCACTTACATATGCAAGAGACAACAACAAACGGTGTTTGACGTCGTCTGGTTACCCCGCAAATTTCATAGCAACATTAGTGTTAAGAAGAGCTATCAAGTAAGGTTAATTATGCTATTGTGTACCAAGACTAACGAGCCAGGGGGAGTGTTGGGATTGGGAAGTCACCATTGATGGCCAAACCACACCCAGAGGCGTGGATGCATCCATTTTCCTCTGAACTGAAGCAGCTTGAGGCTTCATATCTCCTTTTTTTCTTTCCCCCACGTACGAAGAACGACGTCAGGAAATAACCACGATTTTCTTCACGAAGCGCTATGCCTCACTTCAACTTTTCCAAAGTTTACGTAGCTCACCTATTCAAAATCTTCTGATTATTTCCTATCCGAGCTTCCAGACAACATACCCATTTCAGATAAGCAACTGGTTCATTGTATATTCACGCTTGAAGAAGTTGTTTCACAAACAGAGGTACCCGAAAAAAAGAAAGATACCATCGTCGAAATGGACTCAAGTGAAGTCGCCTCACCCATTCAACGCTCGCACAGCCCCTTCTAGCATGCCCGAGCAGAGGTATCCTTCGTGTTCTGTGTAGGGTGGTCCATGAGCTCCACTCTGGCTCCAGTGATCGAGCATTATTATAGACCAAAGACGAAGTTGTTCTCGCCCATTTGTATAGGCCTGATTGTCAATCTTAATCCAGCCGAATGACACGGAATGAGTTATTTCTTCACACTCAATTATGCACAACCACGTACAAGTAAGCACTGAACTACGCTGTACACCAACCATTCCTCTTAGAGAGGCTAAAGCTCATTAAAAGTGTTCGGCCGATTCGCGGCCCTCGGCCGGTCATTTACCATGGCCACAGCGGCGGTAAGATCAACATGCGCGCCCGGCTAAGACCCAGGCTTAAAGGGACGCAACAACTCCTGGATTGGGAAGTTCATCCACTGTGCTAAAGATTTCCGAGGCGCCGGCGTGTCGGCGAGCTAGCGCCCTCGCCTACCTCAACATTCTTCGGCTCCGAGGATCTGACATGCGGAAACGAAGACGCTACGCAGCGAGGAATCTCACAACCACGTGCACGATTCAGATCAACATCCCCGTTCTTGCATGCGTACTCCATGCACGAGGCGGGCCGTGGTGGGGACGAGGCATTAGATCTGGGTGGGAATTGGTGTGCTTAGATGGGTCAACGTGCTTGAGGGCCAGGCTCTAGAATGAGAACTTTGCCTGACGGGATGTAAGCACTTGGACATTTGGTGTTTTCGTCTTGAGGTGCACGCGCGTCTTCTACATGTTGGTCAAAGGAGTCGTCGTCCTTGCATCATCATACAGTGCCCCACGATATTGCGGTCGGAACACAAGGTAGTATTCTGGTTACGCTACCCACAAATTCGCAACGCGTTCCACTGTAGCTGTGTCAGGTGCGAGACAACGATTCATCATCTTGAGATTGCTGGAGGATAAAATGGCTTCATTGTCTGACGGAACAGCCTTTGCCCACAGTGAGTGTGTTTGTGGCAGTGCCTCCGGCTGGATCCATGCAACTATAACCCACAGTCTCTGAAACCTATGGCGAATAATGTTTCATTTTCTTGTCAGGGCTTAGCGAAACAATACATCCGAGACATTACTCGTATGTGTGTAGTGTCGTTCCGGGTAAAGATTCAAAGCATCTTGGTGTAGGTAGCCACCCAAGCTCAGTATGGAAGCGGCTACGTCTCGATTCGTAACATTGAAAGGACTTCAGTCTTTCGGTAAACTCTGCAAAGCCCACGGGCGGGCGGAAGAGCATGCATTTCGAACAGGCTCGAAAGGAGAAAGGGGTTAAGACGGTGAGCTATGCATGTCCAAAGCATGATCACCAGGTATGCATATCGCCCTGGGGCATGTGGTAAACAGAGCCATGCGCGACCTGCGTCTGCAGGGCGACCGGCAGAGAAGAGAGAGAGAGATTTCTCTCACCGTTCCCCGGTGTCACCGTTGCAGTAGCGCTGCAGCTGCCAGCAGATCGTGCAGCACACCGTACGAGTTAGCGCACGAGCACTCGAGCAGCTGAAAGAGGGTCCCCCACGGAGCCGGGTTGCTCGGCAGGAAGCCACCCTGGCCAACAATAGGCGGTGGTGGATCGCGAGATGCAGGCCATGTGGCGTGGCTATGTGCGTAGGCCACGCTGCGTGGGCCGCCTCGCCGCACGCCTGCTGCCGGCCGCAGCACTGGTCCTCGTGGGGACACAGATCAGCAGGAGCGGAGCCCATTCCGTCTGCGCTTAAGCTTCACGGCTTCTTCCCGTGAAGAGATTGTGTGATTGTCATTGTCTGCTGCGGGTGCCAGCTGAACAGACTCTGAGAGATCGACCGGCAGAGAGAAAAGTTTTTTTCCGCGACGGTCCCGCAGTGGCATGGTGCGTTTCCGAGTCGAGTGCCCCCCCCCCCCCCCCAGCGGCGTACGTTTCGAAAGTTGCGAAGCGAGCAGGTGAGGTTGGATATGTGAGGTTCGGTCTTGCTGGCTCGCCCCTGAGGCGGCCTGGAGCGGGAGAAAGGACCAGGGTCTCCGGGTCAAGGGGCTCCCTGTCGAAGCACGAACGCCTACGCTTTGGGACTCCTTCCCCACAAACCCTTTGGTGGACGTTCTAGAATCTCCACAGCAGGGACCCTTGGGTGGATCTCTGACATTCGACGGACAATTCAACGACCTTTTTTTTTCCTCGTGTAGCGAGGGGATCCCGGATGGCTGAGGGCCCTATAGCCAGGCCATGCGCATGTTAATGCGCTGGACGCGCATCCAGCAAAAACACCGTCCTGCGATCTTCGAGAATGCGGTGAGGTCGGTGGTGATGACATCGCCCGCCGCTCGCCCTCGACTGGGCGCGACGGTCAGTCAGGCACGGGCAGGAGCTTGGGACAGGCTGTGGATCTCTATAGTCGTCAGGGGCAAATTATATGAATCGACAGCGGGGGCCGATTGACGGTCCGGGGGTGGAACACGAACACCGCTCCATCGACAGGCGGTTTTCACATAAATATCGTGCCGGGTTCAGTCCCCAGGAGCACGCTGAGGACGAGGAAACGACTGCCCAAACCTCAACAAACCCGACCCTCTTTCCAAACATCTAGACTGTCTCATTTGCTTTTCGTATTGCGACTCGTGCTGCAGACTGCCACCCTTGCCTGTTTCCACTCCTTAAGTTCTCCATTTCCTAATCCGGACACAGGCGGTGAGGATTCGAGATCCACCGTGACTTTTTTTTGATCTTCGGAATGCCGCCCAAAGGGTCCAAGGAAGGGTCCCATCACAAGTTCTTCTCACTACGTGGCAAGAAGAAGGAGAACCGTGTCAAGAAGGGCCTGTCTGAAGCACTAGGAGCATCCCTGGGAGCCATCGGACTCAAACCCGAGGACGAAGGTGAGTCCATACATGAGCCACCCTCCCCAAACCATCTAGGCCGGCCCCATTTGACACGTTGCCCATCCCCATTAATAAAATCAACGCGTCACCTTGCAGTTTGCATGAACTGACAGCATCCGTCTTCTCCTCAGAAGCCAGCAGCGTCTCCAGCAAATCCTCCGCCCACGGCACCCTTCAACACCAGGCATCGCGCGATTCCATCAATTCCCTTGATATGTCCCTCTTCAACCACCTCAAGAGGTCCTCCAAGCACGACAAGTCAGGCAGCTCCTCCCGCTCCAACTCCGTCGAGCCCTCCAGAGAGGTCCCCCGCATCGTCACAACCACCCACGCCCCTTCCATCGTCAACAGGGACCTCCTAAAGCCCAACATGTCCCGCCCTCAAGCCCAGGACCGCGCCGTCTCTACCACATCTGCCTTCTCCAACGCCTCGGAATCCACCATCGCGCCCGAGGAGAACACCCGGAATAGGACCAGCATCCTAGACCGGGCAAAGACGGCCATCAGGAGCCGGTCTGCGTCCCGCAGCCCGTCCGAGTCGCCCGAGGACGTCAGCAGGAAACAGCTGGCCCCGGCCCCGAGGGGCAACCACATCGTGACTGATGCGGTCGCGACCTTCCGGGTCAAGCTTCAGGCCGAGGTCAAGGGCACCGACGAGCAAATACTGTCGGCCGGCGTGTCGAGCGAGAACCTCTTCGGCTTTATCGCCAATGAGCGTCTCAGGAGAATGCCTGCCAGGGGCAGCCGATGGGACAAGATCCTCAAGTGGGCTGAGGACTTTGCCAAGAAGCTGTCTCTGTTTGAGGTGGCCGACGAGAACTTCATTCCTTCCTCCAAGGAGGCCGTTGAGCTGATTCTGGCTTCCATTCAGCTCCTCCTCTTGGTGAGTCCTGCTTCTTTCCCGCCTCTCTTTTTGTGATCGACCTCCTGGAAATATCTGCATGCCGCATGCAAGTTGGACGAGCCACCCAGCTAACATGTCTGGACAGCTCGGCCCGCAAAACGGCGAGGCTCTGGAGAGGGCTTTCGGCATCTACCATGAGTATGGCCTTACCTTCGACTTTTATAAACGTAATATCAGCCTTCTCGTCTCCATTTCAGAGGCCAGGAGGTACCTCAGTCTGTCGCTGGCCGACATGCTTGGGCTTTCGGTTGAGATGACCATTCTCTACCGCAAGAGCGCCCGTTCCATGTCCACCAGCAGCAGCGTCACCATCAACTTCAACCTGACGTTTGGTCACCGCATGGAGTCCTTCATCAGCCACAAGGACCGCATTGCCGAGCTGATGTGGACATGGCAGCTCGAGAATTCTGCTGAGATCAGTGGTAAGTGCAAAGATTCTCGTTGTCGTGTTGTTGCTTGTGTCCTGTTGCGATGTTTGGGGAAGCGAAATGGAATGTGGTGGTGCCGGGTCGGAGGTTGGAAGACATGTGGTTGCTGAGTCAGCCCCGTCAAGAGCCTCCTCCAGCCTCACCATGCATCACCCCTGCTCCTTCAGTCTCACACCCGATCTGCATTCTGGGTTGAACCTTTCAACACTCCCCACATGTCAACTGTCACTGACGAAAATCTCCGCAACAGACATCCAAGTATCCATTGAGAGCATTCGGCAATGGCTGCTTCCTCAAGATCGCCAGCTCCAGGCCCAGGTGGCCGGCCGTCGTTCTGTTCGCACTCCCCGTGCCGAGTTCACCTGCGAGTGGCTCGACCGCCCGCTGGTTGAGTTCGCCCGCAGCAGAGACAGGGTCTTTACCATCACTGCCGAGGCTGGTGCCGGCAAGAGCTTCCTCTTTGGCTGGATCCTGGAGCGTCTCCAGAGGCGCGTTGGCCACCATGAGTACCAGGCTATCTCGGCTTCTGTCGACAGCCAGGTCCCTGCTCAGGCCACACAGATTGCCCTCGTCAAGACCTTGTTGCTGCAGCTCCTCGAGCAGAACGTTGGCAACGTCGCTCTGTTCCGCTGCCTCGCCAACGTGACGGAGCTCGGTGCCAACACCAGCAGCACTCAGGATGCTGAGGATGCTCTTTGGTACACTCTCGACACTGCCCTTCAAGGCCTCGAGAACGTTGTCCTCGTCATTGATGGCCTGGACTCTCTCGAGGGCGACGAGGAGGAGAAGATCGAGGCCTTCGAGCACCTCCACGAGATCGCCACCAAGAACAAGAACAATGTGCGCGTGATCATTCTGAGCCGTCCTCTCTCCAAGCCCTGGCCCAAGCCTACGCGCCAGATCGCTATGACTCCTCAGCGCACCACTGTCGATGTGAAGCACATGGTTCGTGCTTGGCTCGTCAGCCGGAATATTGGCACCAAGCAGGAGATTGAGGACATCTCTGAGCAGATTGCTGTCCGCAGCAAGGGCTCTCTCACATGGGCTGACTTGTCTCTCCAACTTCTGTCCAAGGCCAAGACTACCACCGAGATCACCACTGCGGTCAAGGAGCTACCAAGCACCACTAATGAGATCTTGGCTCGGCATGTGAGCACAATCTCCTTGACTGGAGATGCTCGCCTGATTATCGCCTGGCTCCTCGCTTCCAAGCGACCTCTCACCACCGTGGAGATCCAGGCTCTGCTTGAGCTGGACACCCAGAAGGGCGTTCACCAACCTCGGTCCACCGACATCGTCGAGGATATCAAGAGGGCCTGTGGCTCTCTTGTCATTGTCCAGGACAAGACGGTTCGGTTCCGTAACGAGGCTGTGCGCCTGCAGCTCCTGGAGCTCAGCAAGAAGGAGACCAAGGACACGGAGACTGCTCTTCTCAGCCCTGCCGATGCCAACAAGGACCTGACTGCTCGTCTGCTCCTCTATGTCAAGACTTGTGTCAACCGTAATGTGGACAGTAGCCTGGACACGATCACCAAACGTGAGGTTGACAGCATCTTCAAGAACCATGCTCTGCTGGAGTACGCTACTCGCAACTGGCTGGGTCACTTCAAGCGATCCAGCTACTTCGCTAATGGCCAGATCCAAGCCCCACTGGTAACCGGTGAGCTCAAGGGCGTCTTCCCCAACTCCACCCTCCTCGCACGCCTGGAGAAGAGATGCTGGGATAACCAGGAGCTTGCAACCACCGCCAACAACCAGCATGTCCTCGCCCTTACTCTGCGCAAGCAGACCCTGGGCGAATCCGCCCAGAGTGTGCTCCAGAGTTCCATTAACGTCGCGCAATCGTTCAAGAAGCTGTCTGCCCCAGCCGAGGCCAGCAAGTACTTCTACCAGGCTGCCAAGATCGGCCAGACTGTTCTTGGACGTACCAGCGACCTGGCTCTTGCATGCGCCACCGAGTCCTTGGACATCTCTGCCAAGAACAAGCAGAAGGCTACAGCCCGCGATGAGGCTGTCACGCAGCGCGAGGAGCTCCTTAAGTATGTTATTGAGACTGAGAAGCAGCGTTCTGGCAACAACAGCGCTATCGCTTCCAAGTACAACAACGAGCTCGCCGAGCTGTACACCAGCATCAAGGAGACTGACAAGGCTGAGGCTGTGTACCGTGACGTCTACAAGACCTCTATTGCCCAAAACGGCCAGTTCTCGGCTGAGGCTACGGTTGCCGCTGAGAAGCTGCAGACCGTCCTCTACAAGAGCGCCAAGCACGAAGAGGTTGTGCAATACACTCAGCCCATCTTTGAATCCGCCGAGCGCAACCTGGATATCTTCGATATTCGTCGTGTTGAAATCACTCTGCGCATGGCCGACACCTACGAGCAGAAGAAGGACTACACTCACGCTGAGGAGCTCTACATCTCCCTCTGGCGCGGGCTGACGGAATACTGCCGTAGCACCTCTCTCGCTACTGCGAAGGCTACAGCGGCGTCGATCTCCGAGGCACACGAGCGCAAGATTCAGATCAGCATTGCGTATGCTCGCTTCCTCCGCCGCCAGGGCCGTGAGGCTGAGGCTCAGAACATCCTTCACGGTGTCTGGCTCGACTACCAGACCATGACCGAGCACAAGTCGGAGGCTGTTGTCAAGCAGCTAAATGACGTCGGTGAGGAGCTCAAGTCCATGGGTATCTTGGATACTGCTATTGCCGTCTTCAAGTCCGTTTGGGGCTACTTCAAGGGCTCTGGCAAGCAGAACTCTGCTGAAGCCGTCAGCACTGCTGTCTCTCTCATGGGCGCCGTCCAGGAGAAGTCTGAGAAGAAGGAAGCTGAGGCTGACAAGGCCAAGGCTGCCGTTGCTGCCAAGGGCGGTGTTCAGATCGATGTCGTTCTCGACACTGAGGCCGATTTCGAGGAGAGCGATGATGAAGACGATGAGGCGGATGCTATCCTCGACGAGGTGATCAAGGCTGCTGTCGCTGTTCCTGCGACTGCCTCGGACAACAAGTCTGCGATCAAGACCAGGGAGGTCGCCGCCGTTGTCACCATCGAGAGCCAGATCCAGACTTGCGAGACCCTCTCCAACTTCTACGTCAGCAAGAAGAAGTGGACCGAGTGCATCGAAGTCTGCTCTCAGCTGCTCAAGCAGATCTGGCCTGAGCTGGGCACTTCTGCCAAGTACAGCTTCCCTAAGGAGCACCGGGCTGAAGCCATCAAGTTCACTCGTCGTCTGGCCCTAGCCTATGCCGAGTCTAACCAGACCGAGTCAGCCGAGAAGATGTACAACGCCATCTTCCAGTGCTCGCTGCGTTCTGGCCTCAAGATTCAGGACGAGTTCGTCACCGAGTCCGCCAACCAGCTGATCGAGTACCACAAGCAGACCCAGCAGTGGTCCAAGGTCCTCGCTGTCTACCAACAGCTTCTCGAGGGCTACAAGACCTCTCTTGGCTCTCGAAACCCTCTGACTATCAAGACACTGTACATCATGGGTGACCTGTGCATCCAGTACCGCCTGAAGGGCGCTGACCGGTACTACCTTGAGCTGGTCAAGGCCGACAAGAACCCTCAGGGTGTCATCAGCAAGGACACCTTGCCAGCTGCCGTCGCCCTTTCCAAGATCTACTACGAGCAGAAGCGTTGGAACGAGATCCGCCCCATCTATGCTTCTCTTTGGGTTACCTTCGTCAACAAGGCTAAGGAGTACAACCTGTCGACGGAGCTCGTGCAGACCATCTACAAGAGGTACACTACTGTTCTCGACAACCACCTCAAGGTGAACGTCGATGAGGTCCGCAAGATCGCCGTGGAGTACCGCGATACCTGCATCAGGGTCTACGGTCCTCAGGCGGACATCACCCAGTCAGCTTCATTGGCTCTGGTCGCCATCTCTCGCAAGAGCACCAACGCGGAGCACCAGCAGGAAGCTGTCAAGATCTGCGAGGAGGTCATTACCGAGTCCGAGAAGCAGAAGGCTGCTGAGGGTGGCAAGGAGGGTGGCAAGGCAGTGGACGCGAAGAAGTCGGCCTTCCAGCTCTCTCTTCTTGCATCTGCCAAGCGCCACCTCGCCGGCCTGTACAGCGTTCAGACCGGCGCCTCGGTTGCCGTCGGTGCCTCCGGCGCCGCTGGTGCCGCTGGTGCCGCTGCTGGTAGCAAGCCCAGAGGTGTCGTGAGCCCTGAATCTGCTCAGAAGGCCGAGTCCTTGTGGAAGGAGCAGCTTGAGATCAACAAGAAGGAGAATGGCGTTGCCCACAAGTCTACCTTGGCCAGCTTGGCTTCTCTTGTTGGGGTCTGGGCACGATCTGACAAGCCCGAGGTCCGCAAACAGGCCCAGGAGAAGCTTGATACGTCCGTTGTCGAGGTCCTCTCTGAGTCCTGCGTTGCTGGCAAGTCGAGCGTCGATTCCACCAAGCTACACGAGTCTGGTATCACCTTGGCCAAGACCTACTTGTCGTGCGGCTTCTCCGTCCAGGCTTGGGCTCTGCTGAAACAGCTGCGCTTCCACGTTGTTGCCCGCGGCAAGATTGCTGGTTCTGCTTCCATTGAGAAGAACTCCAACATTGAGCTCAGCGACAACATTGACCGCCGCTCCATGGTCTTCATTGCTGCGTTCGAGGAGTCTCTTCGCAGCTCTGAGGCCGCAACTGCCACGGCCACCGCTGACAAGAAGGTCGTCAAGGTCACATTCTCGGACATCATGACCGATCTGCTGACTGAGGGCATCCTGTACGACCGCTACAGCCTCAGCATTGCCAGCAAGGACCTGTCAGTTGAGCAGAAGCTGTTCGATGGTGCTCGCCTCTATGTCTTCCTCAAGGCCAACAAGGCACAGCATGCCGAGCAGCTCGTCACAGTGGAGGAATCCCTGTACAAGCTCTTTGCCGAGAAGTACGGTGCTTCCCTTAAGACCGAGGCGCTCGTCACCCGTGCCTTCCTCATTGCCATTATTGAGGAGCTCGGCCAGCTTCGCCTCCACGAGGACGACCTTGTCTACATTGCTTGCACCTCGGTCACTGCCAAGGTGCACGCCCTTCTCCTGGCCGACGCCTACGCCCAGGCCGTCGACCTGGCCACCGCCTGGTACCAGTTCATTGCCAGCCAGAACGGGTTCAAGAATGCCAAGACGATCCCCTTTGCCTTCAAGCTTTCGCTGTACCTGGCCGGCCTGGGCGTCAGGTCCAACAAGGCAGCTGACGCCATCATGCAGAACCGCATGTTGGAGCTGTCCAAGACCATCCTCCGCGAGACACTTACCGCCTGCAGGAGCATGAACATTGACCTGATTCAGCTTCAGGCCTCCGAGCTGAACAGCCTGGTCCGCCTTATGGGCCAGCAGAAGAACTACGAGGACCTTGAGTGGCTCCTGACCCAGCTGTGGAATTCACGTATTATACAGGCCTCCTGGTCAGCAACCACAGTCATCGCCGTCGGTCGCCGCCTGGTCGAGGTCCTCTTCGTCCGAGGCAAGCGAGACCAGGCGATTACCCTCGCCGAGTCCATGGCTTACAACTTGCGCCGGACATGGGGTCTGCTGGACGCGGCCACGGTGGACATGAACAACCTGCTCTCGTCGCTGTGCGTGTCCGACAGGCGGTATGCCGAGGCCCTCGACGTGCACGAGGAGATCCTGCGGGCTCTGCTCGACCTCAACATGTCGGGCGAGGACGACGTCGACGACGCGGCCTCGGAGCTCATGGACTTCGACGAGGAGAACGCCGCCGCGCTTGCCCTGCAGCAGCTCGAGCTCGTCCGCCGCGTCTACGCTCGCAACTCCGGGTGGCCCGAGTCGGACGAGCTGGACATGGCCCAGCTCACCACCGACGTCGTCTCCGAGTTCAGCCACCTGGCTCCTGACGCGTACGCGCCCTTCGGCGACGGCGATTCGTCCAAGTGGAGCAGGAACGCACCCTCGGCCACCGACACCGTCGGTACCTTCATCGCGCCCTCCGTGTGGGAGTTTTCACTCTCTGAGGACGGCAAGCCCGGCCAGCCCGCCGCGCTGCGCAAGAGCCCTAGCCACATGCTCCGTAGCCTGCAGCTGTCGCGCCAAAGGAGCTACGGTGACCTGTCCGAAGCCCGCAAGAGGCTCGGTGACGGCCAGAAAAGCGGCCCAGCCACCGGGAATGCGTTGCTTGCTGCACCTGTTCACTAAATGGGTGCTTGAGCCCTGTGACCGCATCGGGCGGGAGGACGAACCTGGGAGGCCTATGTTTACACACGTCGTAATGGCCTGTGACGAACGAGAACAAGTGAAGATGAGAGGGGCTAGGGAAGCACTGGAGCTTTTTTTCGCTGGCCCCGAACGTCACGAGGAGGAGGATATATTCGTGACAATGCTTTCGTATGGCGTATTGATTGTGGCACTGGTATTGTTTTGGGTCAGGCTGTTTGATGTGTACTACTAGTTGTGTGTCATACCTGTATTATCATCATCATAATCTGTGTAATAAGATCTTTTTGAAAGTTCAAGTCATCGTTCCGCCCCATTCGAAAATAAGCTACAGCCGGAGCATTCTCATCGGGACTGTTAGTACAAATAGGTGCCTCGCTTACGGTTTCTGTAAGTTTGCTGTGGAGTCTTTTGTCGCAATTACCGAGTTATCAACTCACGATTGCAAGAAGAGACGCAAGCAAACTTGAAAGCAACCATAACCGCAATGAGCTTGAGAATGGCCGACAACGGAGAAGAACAGCCGAAGGCACAAATCGTATCCTGCCAGTGTCCAGACGAACACGCAAGTACACCAGCTCCCGAACCACCAGCCCCTGAGCCACCAACCCCAAAACCACAAGCTCCCAAGCCCAAGACGTGGGTTGAACCCTACCTAGACCCACATGTGTAATATCGTAAAAATAAAGCCTGTACGATTGTCCGTACATCCTGGGCATGCGGTGCTGATGCTACTTTTCTTTTGGTAACAACCCGACATAATCATACACTTGTGTCCTTCCTCTTCCTCTCATAATTACTATCCACTTCCCGCCTACCCGCACAACCAGTTACATGAAAACACAGAGCTGGACCCAAGAAGCTTCAGCTGACGTATTTCGATGAATTCACAGCATTTGCGCCAACCGTGCGCCAACCCGGCGCTCCTCTGTGACTGGTGTAAGGACAACGGGTGTCAGTCCGGTGGGAAGACACTCGCGAGTAGAGGACACAAAGCAAGGCGGAGAGATGGGGGCCACAGATCTCATGGTGGCAGGAGAGACGGTGGGTTTGGGTTTTTTGGTGTCCCATAGCTCGGGATGATGGATAGGCAGTTTCGTTAGGCAGACGGAGCGGATGTGCAGGTAGATACATGTTGGCAACAATAAGACCTCAAGAATTCCAACTCACTAATTCAGGTTCTGCGTGACATGTCTTTCAATAACTCCTCAACTGCAATTTTCAACTCCTTAGGTGAGGAGAACACTTGGTAGCACCTCTTTGTACAAAGCCGGCGAATATTCACGAATACACAGATTCCCGGGCAGGTAATTTGCAAATTGAGACACTCTTTGTAATTCGCACAACAGGCAACGATGACTGCCAAGGCTGCCATGTCCACCATGTATATATATAACAACCAAGCATCATGCTCCAGTCAGTGTTCAAACAGTATCAAGCTGATGCTGAATGAGGCCAGTTCATTTTCCTGCCCCGAAGTTGCTCAATTTTGACTAGGCCAGTTAGCTGGAGGTTCTCATCATACAGCTACACATTCCCTCCACTCCAGAGAGCCGCTTTGCTGCACCTTTCTGCGACCCTGGCCTCTCGTGACAGCTTGAGAGATATCGGAATGTACGATGGAAACAAGCTCAAGCTCAAATGGGATCAGTGATCCTATGACCCCCTGCAACATTACCATTACACTTATTTGGCCCTCGACAGCCTTGCCGCCACTCCATCATTGGGCCCCCAACATCTCACCAATCCTGTTGATTTACATCACAGAAGACTTTTTTCGCTCCCTCAGTGTATGATGGTGATCAAGTTTCGGCCTAGGCCAATGAGCGTGAAATCGAGGAGCATACAGTTTATGCTAGACTCGTCGACTGGGACGACCGAAAGCTGTGAGGAGAGGGAAAACTCAATGGCTACGATGAAGGGGGCTCTGGTACAAAGAGAGGGCCGTAGACCACGTCTCTACGGATGCATTGAAAGACATCCTGCATATGGGTGGGTGTGGGCTTTGGCGGGAGATGAGTGCGGTCGATCATGATGATATTGCGATCACTCCGTCGACGAAGCGAGGCCGCGGATGGCCAGAGCTGTTCCAATGCTTTGTAGCACGATATCCTTCGAATGTGGCTGCTGATATCTCGGCTGGCGCGTTGCGACCTTGCTGCCGTCAAAACAGTAGGGGTCCTCCTCGCGGTCAACCACGTCGGCGCGATGCTCCCATCACGCACGCGCTTTCACTGGTCAACAAACGCATCACAGGGTCGTGCGTCGACACCAGCACCATTTCACCCACCATCGCCAGCCATGTTTGCTTGCGCAAACCCCACCACGCGCCGCGTCTGCCCCCTTCACCCCACCACCTGCCCGCAACATCACCACAGCAACCTTAGCCTCGCCCATATAAAGCACCCAGCCCAGCGACCTTCGCCGAACCCCTTCGGGGGTGATGGAATCTGCACGTTGGTAGTGTAGCGGCGAAGGCTTGCGACTTGCATTCTTGAAAATTCAAAACTTTTGTGAATCAACTCACTTGCGCTTTAGACCACTTCCTGCGGAGGGCCGCGGCCTCTGTAGTTTACCGGCGTGTAGAAGAAGTTGCCTGCGAGCTTCTATAAACAAGTTGGAGAGTCATGTAGAAGGTACCCCGATCTTCGTTCTTCTGGTGCTCGTTACGAGCAACAGTAGTTCCCCCTCTGACGGCCTTGTGCCATCAGAGGGGTGCATTACTGCCATTTTTTTCTAGGCCACCTGTGTTTTCTTTTCTTTTTGCTCGAACCTCGAGGCCAATTTTACTCTTTCTGTCTTTTTGATTGAGTCCTCGAGTTCAAGTTGGCCCTTTTTCTGGCCTTTCTTGCCTTCCTGAGTTCAAATTAACCCTTTTCACTCTTTTTGATTGGGTTATTGAGTTAGAATTAACTTTTTTTTCGGGATCTTTAGCTGGGGTAAGCGAGTTCAATCCTGCTTCCATCAGGCTTGTGTTGCTTCGAGGACCACCTAGGCGCAATGGCTTCGAGTTGCGATGCGGAAAAACACAAGCCCTGCAGTGATGATTTCGACATGTGGATGTCGTGATGGCGACGCTGGTTGGAAGCAGAATGATTCGATGGCAATATTTTCTGGAAAGCAAAGTCTTGACGGTAGAGCCAGACTTGTGGCAAATTATTCATTGTCTCTTGAGCTGAGCACTGGAATGATTGCGTAGTCACCATTCGAGTGACTCGCTTGGTCGAGTGAACATCGAAGAACTGTCGAGTTTCTGGGCGAAAATCGATTGTGCCGGTGCACTGAGTGGTGGTTTCGTTCTTAATCCGTATACGTGCTCTTTTGAAGCCGTAGGCGGTCCCTCTATACAGCAGTAAACGCTCAAAGACCCAGCGTTAGATAGGTATACGATGCTGATAACAGTAGATCTATGAATACGATCGTCTTGGGGAAAGCATAGTCGAGACCGGCGGCAGACTAGACTCGGGCAATCAGCTACACGGCGAGCGATCTAGTCTCTCGCAAAAGCCTCGTAATAAAAGAGTCCACGGCTGCAGTCCCGGTTGTACCGGTGAACTGAGCTCGCCAATTCCGCCCGAGAAGCACTCTCGGTCATAATTCCGTACTCTTTTTCAACAGGCCCGAGGACATGCTGCGTAGTCCCTTACTAGAAAGCTCGCCAAACTCCAGTTCCCCACCTCACTCAGCATCTGGAACATTATTCAAACCGACTGAAGAGTCTTGATTGGGTGGTTCGCAATCCAACCTGGCCGATAACTCTACGCAAAAATACTATCAATAGAGGAGGGATGGTATCATCACACCAAGAGAAAAGGCCGCATGTTGCAAAAAGAATTTCAACCAAGTACCAGCAATGTATGTTGAGTATGTAGCAAGCTCATATTTACAATTTTGCTTGGCCGTTCTGACCCTCTAATATCGCCTCCATCTTCTCCTTCCACACCTGGGCCCACGCCGGGTTAATGGCACACGAGTCGTAGCTGACACTGGCGTCAATAGAGTCATCACTGCCCCAAATGCCGATCAGGAACTCGCCGTCCCTGGGTCTCACGTTCTGTGCCGTGCCCATGATGTCGGCTATTAGCGCGTCCTCCTCCCCGTCCAGCGACTTACTCAGGTCGATCTGCCCAGGTGTTGTCCCAGGGTCCGACCTGCCTACCGAACTGACACCGCAGGTTGCCATGGTGGGGTTGGCCTGCTTTGGAAGGGTCTTCTGATACTGGAAGTCCTTGCGCATGTGACCGGGAAGCTTGATGTTTGCGCGCTCGATCACGTCGAGGTAGTTCATGGAGACGACTCGCCCGGCGCCTCTAGGGCCCATGTACTCCAGCATATTCATATCCCTGTCGTTGCGGGGCCGTTTCTGATACCTGGACAACTGCCTCTGGGCAGACCGCACCAACAGTCTGATGCGCCCGTCAAGGTCAAGGTCAGACGAGAGGAACGGCAGCACGACACCGTCCGAGAACGCAAGCATGAGGCTGTCGGGCTTCGCGGTGTGGTTGAATAATGGGCGCGGGTTGATGGGAAAAGACCCAATGAAAGCGCGGCGCTCGTGCAGAGGGACATCGGGGGAACGCTTCTCGTAGATCTCCATCATCACAATCCCCGCGAGGACGAAGCTGCCAGCTCCGATGCTGCACCCAACCTGTCGGCAGACCTTGTGTAATCTGCGGGTCCCGTCCCTGCCGATGTGGGCCGTCACTCTCCCAGCATTCAGCGGAGGCACCTTGCTGTAGTCCAGCACTTTGTCGAATGTCCTCAACTCGGGCACAACAGCATCGATCGGCGCGTTTGGGTAGCGGAGCGGGTTTTGGAACGCTGCTGGCAGCGGCTTCTGCACGTGGCGGAGAACCAGAGTGATGGCCCAGAACCATCGTTGCCGTGCGCGAGATCCAGAGATGGGCGGGTAGAGGTCCTCCTGAGAGGGCGGAAGACGCTCATGAAATGTCGATACTAGGGGTGGTACAGCGGACTGGAGCTCACCGGTCTTCTTGTTGAGGAGTTGTTTGAAGTCTCCGGTCCAGTTTGCATTCGTGAGACCGTCCGAGATCTGGTGGGCGATGACAAACAGGAAGCGCAGAGAATAAGTGGAGGGTCCGCTTCTCTCCAGGGGAAGCACCATAACCTTGACAAGTGACTTGCTTGCGTCGAAAGTCCTCGCCACGTTCTGCGCGTGGAAATATAGCTGTTCGGCATCTACTGACGAGTAATGATGGTCCAGGAAGACCACCAGGCCTTGCGCAGAGTCAATTGCGTGCTCATGGCCAGTAGGACTCGGTATGACGAAGAATCGATCACTTTTCTTTACGGCGTCATGATCCATGTAGTTTGCCGGTCCTGTTGCGGTGGCGCATAAAAGAGTGTGCCTGAGTCGCAGGTTTGTCCATGCCAGGAGGATGTGCTGCTTCAGCTGCGCTTTTGACTTTGTTGTCTTGATCTCAAAGGTCATG
Organism: Diaporthe velutina; assembly: GCA_038088505.1. Lineage (NCBI taxonomy): Eukaryota > Fungi > Ascomycota > Sordariomycetes > Diaporthales > Diaporthaceae > Diaporthe > Diaporthe velutina. The sequence continues at coordinate 74,453 of JBBWSJ010000128.1, read as the reverse complement.
GCCAGATTGATGTCGGCCCTTCCCTCATGGTAGAGACCGTCGTTGTCGAAGCCCTTCTCCACCACGCCGAGTGGGCGATAAAAGACGGCGGCACCATTGTGTTGAGCCTGTCGCCACTTGTGGTAGCCCGTCGCATATCGTCGAAGCCAGTCCATGGCCTCTTGATGTTGACCATCATTAACTTCAACTGGCTTGGGTGGCATCCTTGAATCGTCGAGTATCGCGTCACCGGCATACGACAAAGGAATTGCCTTGAGACATTTGCCGCCACACGAGGAAGATGCATGTCCACTACCTAGGTAGGTACGCAGGCCCGAAAATGTGGTGCCCCACTTCCTGGGACGCGTGAGCGGGACCGACCGAATTGCAGGGGGTCGAATTGGTGCCTAGCTTCTTCAAGCTCTTCTAACTACTAAATGGTTGAGAGCTTGTCCGATGCAGTGTATTTCTTTAGTAGATCTTTAGACTTTGCCAAATGAGCGAGGACTGAGGACCTTCACATGTTGGATATCAATTTTCGGCGGCAACTCAGCAACCTCACCACTCACGACGCCCACCTAGGCTGTGAGACATTTCCAATACTATGTACGGCCTGTGTTAGTTCTGCCAAAAAAAAAAAAAAAAAAAAAAAAAAAAAAGCACGCCGGCATAGGAGCCTCTGAAATTGGCAGTGGCGCCTACCTACGTATGTATGCTTCTGAAAATAGCCCCCCACCAGAGGAACAGTCAAGGTCTCGCGAGACATGACGGCGGACATGTTAATTATTTTGGATCTTTTGGTCTAAAAGAAACATAATACCTTAGGCGGCACGGGAATATATAGGTATGCAGGGATTTCGTGAGAGAACATGGCTGGCTAGAAGAGGATTACTACATTAGGATAATGCAAGGAGTGGTGAGGGCTCTTACTCAAGAGGAACGCTGTACACTGCCTCTCTCACTAGATAGGGCAGGTGCTTCTTTGTTGGCACGCAGCAAGGTACTCATCTTGATTCTGCTGAGGTCACTACTGATAATTTCTGTAGTGCACACCGGAGTAAAATCATTTTTGAGTAGGCTCAGCCTTTGGTGACAGCAAAGACACCTCTCCCCCCTTCCCCAGCCGGCAGGAGGAAATGGAAATTCAGCTCTGGAGGTGCGGGAATGGACGAGACTGACATCTATGACACCGAAAAAGTCCTTCGGATTTGGCATTGGAGCTTGCGCATGACTTTAATTACCTTTGACGTCAGCGGTGTCAAAAGTGCCACTATGGATCTTGTGCTGCACGAGCACTCCCAGATTGTCCTAGGCCTCATAAGCTGTCCAAACAATTCAAGATGTGTTTAATATCGCAGCAGCCATACACGTGTCCCTCGTGTTGCATGGTGGCTCTCGATGGAACTCTAATATCAGCAATGGGGAGTTTCACCATATGTGAGACTTCCCTGCAAAGAAAACACTTGCGAGGGAGCGGGCACATCCCTATTAAAGCGGAAATCTGACGATGGATCTTCATTTAACATTTTAAAATATTCGACTGAACAGGACTTGTTGCCTCTTTTGAACAGATGCCAGAGGCAAAAGGTTTTCAGTTGATCCTATGAGGTGGTGGCGAGGCAGAGATGAATCCAAATGGGAGAATGACAGCTCTGACAGTCAAGAACTGGACAGCAATTCAACCGATAAGGAGTAGTCTCAAAGCCTGTGGGAGTGGAGCGCTCATGTGTCTAAACATTGAAAAGCTTCAGTATTGCTACCCACCTAGGTAGGTACCAGCCTCTCCGAGCAGTAGTCTACTTTGTACCCAATACAGAGCCGGCAGCCGGTCTCAGCTGCAGGCCAGCTGTGGGCAGCGCCCGATAAGATAAGAAAGCTCCCCGCCATTGACCTTTCCCTGGGGTGGTGACTTGCCTGTTCGCCCCCTGTGTTGGATGAGAGGCACACTGGTTGTAGGGGATGAATCACCAAGACAATTCTCAACTTTGGAATTTGTAATGTTGACGTTGACTGTCCACTAAACGCCACAACACGTGCCTGCCTCTTCTCACTGTGCCACTCTCATCTCAGCGTGCCTGTATCTCCTGGGAAGCCGAATTCCCTCAGCTCCGGTCATCGCCACTCCTGCAACCAACAGGCGCCCACACTGACTTACACGAGGCTGTGGCACTGCAGTGTCTTGCATGAGCAAGGGTCCACCACCAAATCACACCCAAGACACCCTCTGCATCACCCTCCGTTGACCACTCAAGATGCGGGACATGCCGCTGGACCACGGCTCGCTGGAGCACCTCCTGCCGTCGGCCTGGAAGACCCAGATCACCGCCTGGCTGGCCGAGGACACGCCCTCGTTCGACTACGGCGGCTTCGTCGTCGGCGACGCGCCCCGCACCGCCACCCTCTGGGGCAAGTCGGGCGGCATCCTGGCCGGCGTGCCCTTCTTCAACGAGGTCTTTGCCCAGACCGGCTGCGCCGTCGAGTGGCACGCGAATGAGGGCTCGCATATCGAGCGCAACAAGGACGGCGGCGGCATCAAGATGAAGGTCGCCACCGTCACGGGCCCCGCGAGGGGCATCCTGCTGGGCGAGCGCGTCGCCCTCAACATTCTCGCCCGCTGCAGCGGCATCGCCAGCATGTCGAGGGGGTTCCTCGTCAACCTGCGGTCCGCCGGCTACCGCGGCCAGCTCGCCGGCACGCGCAAGACCACGCCCGGGTTCCGCCTCGTCGAGAAGTACGGCATGCTGGTCGGCGGCGCTGACGGCCATAGAATGGACCTCAGCTCCATGATCATGCTCAAGGACAACCACGTCTGGAGCCGCGGCAGCATCCGCGACGCCGTCGCCGCCGCCAAGAGCGCAGGGGGGTTCTCGCTCAAGGTTGAGGTTGAGGTGCAGAGCGAGGCAGAGGCCGATGAGGCCATCGAGGCCGGCGCTGATGTCGTTATGCTCGACAACTTCTCCGGCGAGGGCATCAAGGTCGCCGCCCGGAGCCTCAAGCAGCGCTGGGCCGGCAAGAGGCACTTCCTAGTCGAGGTCTCGGGCGGCCTGACGCTTGACAATGCCGAGGAGTATGTAACGAATGGTAAGTTGTGGCCCCTCCGCCTCCCACCTTGACTGCTCATGCTCCAGAATTTGTGCCGATGAACGTCGCTGATGGCTGCGGCATAGATGTGGATATCATGTCGACCAGTGCGATACACCAGGGAGTTCCGCACGTCGACTTCTCCCTCAAAATCAACCATTGATGTTTCGAATCACCATCAGGCCTCAGCGGAAGTAATCGTGGGAGGGTGACTGGGACGAAAGATGCACAGCTGGTTGGCTCTATGGGAGGGCTGGTTTTTGAAGCTACAACCAAGCTTGACTTTCGTGGCACCCACAGTCCCAGGGTACACGCTAGATTTGTGCGTTTGGGCGCACGGCATCACTACCAAATTGGCTTACATAGAATAGCATGGTCTGTCCTCAGTTTAGGAGTCCCAGGACCAAGATCACTGGTGAACATAGTTACACATCGTGCGAGTCACTAAATTGGAGAGCCAGCGTCTTGAGGATATTTCATGTATTGCACACTCTTCGCGTACCACCTATCTGCAATGTGGCGTGCCCAGGACCCGTGGTCTCGCTGAGGCCGCATACTTGGATGCCAAGATCCATTAAGCTTCACTGTGTCTCGTTGAACAGCAGTCAGCTGATAGGCTACCACCCCCGACATCAATCATTATTTTCTGCTCCTGGTCGTCCCCTTTTTGTTCTTGTCTGCTCCTCTTTTCATTTCTTTCTTTCTTCTTCCCGACGTATTATGAAATTGTGGAATTAGGTACTACAACCCTGGGTTGGAAGCTGGGTATCATATTCGCACAACGCCTCCTTTTGCCGTCCGATGAACCATGAAATGCTGGCTTGGCTGCTATGAGACAGCGATGCAGCACAGTATGCACCGCGAGATGCACTGCATATGGGAAGACTTGCCGCCTAATGGTATATCCGATGCCAAAACTCCTCGCAAAAACCAAAATAGCAAAAGGGGTAGGATGGGTAAACACATAATCGGGGGGTCATCTACTAGTGGGGCGCCACTGGGATGGCTGTTTGATGAAGCTTTGAGACCTTGAAATCAGGTAGGTTGATCGTGGCTCAGATGCTGACGCCTTCAAGGTGAAGAACCCTGGAAGAGTCGCCAAGGAAACGGCGGCGGAACTCGACAATCCCTTGGGCGATAGTCCTGAAGTCTCGAATCTTGGACTTCTGGAAGGACGCAACCAACTCTCTAAGCCCGTTGTTGAATGTTTTCTTCTGGTCTCCCGCCAAGTCGTCTGAGCTGCCGAGCTCCAGAATAATCTTATCATCTGGCAGGGTAAGGAGTCGCAGTCAGCTTTTGAGGGGTAGGCCGGCGGGCGTATCACTACAGTTAGCAGTCCTGCCACGAGGGAAACTTGACTCACCCGGGGCAACCATGTGCGAAAAATGCTGGAATTGGCAGGCGTTTCCTCTGGGGCAATCTTGCCCGTCCAATTCATCGGGACAGATCTCCCTCTTTGGATCGATTCTATTACTGTATGTCAATGATTTGAGTCCGCCTGCAACGCTCTCACTGTATCTGGGATGGAATCGGAAAGCATGGTAATATCGCAAAGGGCTCTCGTAATCGGTGAAGGAGGTCTTCTGGGTTGGGATAGATTCGTGGGCGTCCTTTTACCAATTAGATAACTGCGGTCAGTGAAGCGAGGAAACGATGTGTACTTCTCTGGACACGTCTGCAGTGCGCGCTGAAGGGTGCGCGAAAAAGTCCGCGCGCGCTTCGATTGTCGGGTCATCGTTGGGTACAGTGGCAGTCGAAATCTGGGTCGGCATAGCCAAAGGCGGAGCAGTCTCTTGAGACTCGCCAACTAGGGCCTCCGCGCTGCGGGCACTCTCGGGGGCAGCAGGGCTGAATGGCGGGGAGTCGTTCATGCTGCGATCATTGCCTGCGGCATCTGGGGGCTCGTAATCATCTGACGTGTTACTGTCGGCAACAGCTGCCGCATGCTCCTCAGCGGGCGCAGAGGTTGCGATGGCGGCTAAAACTTCTGCTGGCTGACTTGCCAAGAGTTGAGAAGCATCGACGGCAAGGTCGGGGTCTCGGGTGGATGACGAATTGCTCCCCACCTCGTCAACAGCAGTCGACGCTGGAGCCAAAGACACAGATATAGAAGGCTCCACCTCTGAGTCTGACTTCCCGGACATGGACTCTAGGTCCATGGGCGTCGACTGAAAGGGACCGTCGTAAGCAGTCTGCTCCGCTTCATCCTGACCGGACTCACCACTAGACGTGGCAGGTTTGTCTGTAGGCATGGTCTCCGAAACCTGATCCCCGGCGGAGCCAGAATCGAGCTCATCCATGTCCTCTTCCGTGCCTTCTTCCTCCATGCGCTGTTGCTGAGCCAACTCGGCGTCAATTTCGGCTTGCAGCCGCCTCCTCTCCTCTTCCATCCGCTTCAGTTCAGCGATCTTATCCTGGAGCTTGGTTGAGAGTCGGGGGGACTGAGCGCTTGCTTTTCTCACCCGACGGTCAACTCTAGAGTGTCCAACAAGGGGTGAAAAGACCTCGGGCTTTGTGTTTTTTGCCGCCTCGGCTTCTTGTAGTAATTGGGCGGTTGGACCATTCTTATCGTCCACATCGCCGGTAGACACTACAGGTTGTACCACGGGCCTCGTTGCTTGCTCTGTGGGTGTCGCGCCTCCAGCACTAGGCGACTGAGGCGTGGAAGAACCGGTGCTGGGCTTGACTTTGGCTCGAGCCTCTGCCTCTTGTATTTTCCGCTTATAATCCGCAATCGCTTTTTCCATGGCTTTCAAGTCAACGGTAGCGGCCTTCCCACCTGGTGTCCCGGGCGCGGGACTGGATAGATTTCGTGGCGGACCAGCGTTTGTGAGCGGAGGATAATCGCGGACTGAGGGCCCCCTCCGAGGAAGATTGAAGGTCTGCTGTGTAGGTGCAGGCGAGTCCTCGCCAGGCGAGTCCACTTCCATATCGATATCGTCGTCTTCATCTTCATCATCGCTAACACTGATGACCAATGAAGAGGCCTGCCGGCTAGGTAGCAGGGGTCGTTTGGCAGTTCTCGCCGGGTAATCCACAAAGTCGGCTGCTACAGGGCGCTTTCGCTGATTGACCGGCTTGTTTGACAACCCAGCTGGGACTGGGCTCTGGAAGCCTAAATTCTGTTGGGATGCCGGTTGCCGTGAACGGTCTTGAGGCGTGGATAGCGATCCTGCTGGTGAGCCGACCTGGACGATATGATCTGATGCAGCTGATGTCTGCGCTGCCGTCGTCAGGCCTGGTGTTGAAAGTATTGGAGAAGGCTTCTGGGTAATATCGTTCTTCGGCGCATTGGGCAAAGTAGGCTTCGAGGCAGCTTGGTGGTTCCGAGCCTCCCGTGCCTTGCGCAAGGCTTCCATTTTCTGCTGCAGAAGTAGAGTCTTCTGCGCTTGGGTGGTGTGTTTCGTTGCAGGTGTCGTCGAAGGCGTTGAAGCACCGGTAGATGTGGTTGCCGAGGGAGCTTTGGGTCCTGTGGTGGCCTCCGCCGCGGCCTTCGCTTTCTTCTCAGCCAAAAGCCGGGCAATCTTGTCTTTGCGCTCCTCTTGCTTCTTTGAAATAGCGTCTGCTTCAGAACGTTGGGATGGCTTCGCATCCTGATCTTGGGGTTTGTGCTCTTGTGTCTCTGGAGGCTTCCCAGATATTGCGGAATCGGTAATCACAGGGGCAAGGTTCAGCTGGGTGAAGAGGTCTTTGACCACCTTTTCGTCAAAGCCCTCATCGAGGTATGTCTGGTACTTGACACCATGGGGTAACAATCGAAGGATCGCCTTCTTTGCTTCGTTCTGAGCTTCGGGCAGACTCCTGAAAGCCTGTGAAGCAATTGCAGCTGGGCCAGTTTGAACCATGGCATCATTTTTTTCTTGGCTTTGATTCGTGGATGTGGCCTGCTCTTGAACATCTGAAGAACTACTAGCAGATGAGACAGCCATGGAATCGTTACCAGTCGAGTTGTTCAGGACATGCATGTGTCCTATGCCGGGTCAGTCATGGCCTTCCTGTTTATTTCTTGTCAACGTACCTTGAGGGTCGTCTGCTCCGACTTCTTCTGGCTTTGGGTCATCCTGTTCAATCTCCCTGGGCGACAGGTACGGAGAGTATGACCGTGAGCGTTCGCGCTCTGTGCGCGTTGGCTCTTGCTCTTTGGGACCCTTACCGCCGGGTGCCTTGTCTGCGGCAGCTTCAGGATGGCCATTCGAGGCAGACGTTTCGTCCATTTCGGTATCGTAAAAATTGGCCGCTTGATCTGTACTACTTGCAGCATGGTCCTCAGAAGACACCGGCGATACTGCTTTGGTCTTTGGCGGCACGACCGGCTGGTCATAGACATCCTCGTAGAGGTCGTCGAACTCGCCATCGCTAATCTCACCTTCGTCCTGAGAGTCGACATCTTTCAGCGGCTGCCTCGCCTGTTCCCTCAATTGCTCTTCCTTTGGCTGGGTCTTGCTTTGTGTGCGTGAGGAATCTGGTCTGTACTGCGGCTTCGGTTGCGACTCTTGTTGTACCGGTACGCGAGCTTGCGAAATCGCTTGAGAGGGCGGAGCAGGGGGTACAGGGACAAAAGTCGAGGCATTATGCGCAGGGTAAGCGGCTGGCGGGGCGGATGTGCCATATCCACCCTGATCCCATTGCCCGCCGAACGGAACAGGGAACTGAGGTGCCGTCAACGGCGTGCCGAGGCCGGGGATATTGTTCGCATTGTAGTCGTAAGCAGATTGGGTAGCAGTGTAGTAGTCTGCTGTCGCTGGCGGGGCTTGTTGTTGTGGAGGAGGCTGCGCGCCATAGCTAGGAGCAGGGTAGGCCCCATACGGTTGGTAAGGGTACTGTTGTTGGGGCGGCTGCTGGCCCTGGAAGCCATAGCCATATGGGTAATGGGACATGTTGGCGCTCTCGACGCGCTCGCTTGAAGTGGTCAGAAGAGACGTGCCAGTACTGTCGGGACTTGAACGCGCGAAGATGATCAACGGGATGTGATGAGCTCCTCGAGGACGCGCATCATCGGGTAGCAAACTAGTGCAAGGAAATTGTGGAAAGCGTATGCCGCGACGGACAGCCCGAGGCCCGGGACACTGGTTGCTCAAGGTATAGTAGAAACTTGACGCGTGAGATGTGACACGTGCCTACCAACGTGCTTATGAACCTGTTGGAAGAGGTGGCGGCAGTTGGAAACTTGGTGGCGATACAGTGATGTACCGGTCAGTGGGGGTTGCGGGACGAGCGAAGAAGGGTTTTTGGTTTTGGTCTCTGGCAAGCTCTCAACCGCGGGCGGAAGGCAACTCGTCTCTTGGACGGCCTCACTGGATGGAGAAATAGTCCCGAGAGCGGCTGGGTGGATCGTGCAGCCGGCCGCTTTGCCTTTGCGAACGCTTTCTCTAGCCGTGAGTTGCACCGGAGTAGACGTTGGACAGACAAAGAGGACAGGCAGTCGTGAGCTGTCGTTTGTCCTTCTGTGTCCCTCGGCCTGGAACGTCGAGAAGAAATTGATTTTTGGCACCGTTCCGTTTTGGGTCGTCCAACGGCATAGCGCTTGGACCAGTCATGGGGCCCAGCTTGCTAGACCGTCTTTGCACACTTATCAGCACGGGCCACTTTGAGTCCCAGGCGCCTATGCCTAGAGTGGGCAGGCGTGACTGGCTCGACTGGATCAGACCCATGGAGGATTTGCAGGGATCCGCAGTTGCCCTGGCGTCATTGTTTACTTTGATGCAGAAGGAGCAGCAATTGGAAGGCTGGGAAGTGGTACCTGAACATTGGGCCGCTGGTCGCCTTTCTGACTGCATCTACCACATCGTGACCAACAAATCACCTGCGATACCGACTGGATCGCCGCCATCATTCCTCATCCTGCTGAACATGAGATTGCAGGCACATTTCAGGAGTTTATGCTCATGATATCCTGCTCTCTTTTGCTTCGTGTTTGGGCCTGCACACGCGTGCTGCTCTGATTTGCACCATTCTCACGCGAGGGTCGCGTTTGGAGGTTTTACCGGTGTTGATGTTTACATGACTTTCTTGAATCTTTCTCGATACCCATACCCGTACCTATACCGATACCCACGCGAAAAACCTCGTCACCAACGACAGTCACTCCAACCCGAGACCACGGAGGTCTGGGCAAATGCAAGATGGGTACCGTACGCAACAGCCCGTTCATGAGACAGTCATCGCCGTCGCCGAGGCCCCCAAGTAATGGCAGACCGAAATCCGCACTCTTTCCCTCGCCCATGTCTCCGCCTTCTACGTCTTCGACACCCCCTGCTCCCGGTCATGTTCGCGGGAAATCCCTAGGAACGACACTCAGTCCAGGCAGTAACGACATAAAGCAAGGCCACGTGCGAAATGTGTCCAAGGGAGATACCCCACAGTCCAATACATTCGCTCCCTCTTTCATCAAGAGCGACGAGATGAGGCAGAGGCCCGATGTCGTGGACGGCATAGAGGGCGAAAATGACTTCTCAGGGAAGAGATATGTCTGGCTTAAAGACCCCCAGACAGCTTTCGTAAGAGGTTGGGTGGTTGAAGACCTTGGTGGCAATCGCATATTAGTCCAGTGTGACGATGGAAGCGTGGGTGAAAAATTTAGCCCAGCAATACCGGGCTCAAGCTAACGTTTTGCCAGCAACGCGAGGTCGACGCCGAGAGCGCCGACAAGGTCAATCCGGCGAAATTCGACAAGGCCAGCGACATGGCTGAGCTGACCCATCTGAACGAGGCGTCTGTCGTGCACAACCTCCATATGAGGTACCAGTCTGACCTGATCTATACGTACTCGGGCCTGTTTTTGGTGACAGTCAACCCGTACTGCCCCATACCGATCTACACCAACGAATATGTCAACATGTACAAAGGTCGGAACCGGGAGGATACGAAGCCGCACATCTTTGCTATCGCCGACGAGGCCTTCCGCAACCTTGTTGACGAAGGCGAGAATCAAAGTGTTCTCGTCACGGGAGAGTCTGGTGCCGGAAAGACAGAGAACACCAAGAAGGTCATTCAGTATCTCGCCGCTGTCGCGCCTTCGGAATCATCTTCCAGAAATCGAGGCCAACAGTCGAACCTCTCTGCACAGATTCTACGTGCCAACCCTATACTGGAAGCTTTCGGCAATGCGCAGACAGTGAGGAATAACAATTCGTCCAGATTTGGGAAATTCATCCGCATAGAGTTCTCCCGGAACGGCATGATTGCAGGCGCCTTCATCGACTGGTACCTCCTCGAAAAGTCTCGTGTAGTACGCATCAATTCGAACGAGCGAAACTACCACATCTTTTATCAACTGCTCAAGGGAGGCGACAGGCAGCTAAAGCAAGAATTCCTTCTCGAAGGCCTTGATGTTGATGATTTTGCTTATACTCGAGAGGGCCAGGATACGATCGCGGGTGTTTCTGACCGAGATGAGTGGGGTGCTCTTATGGAAGCCTTTGATGTGATGGGCTTCTCAGACAAGGAACAGAGTTCCGTTCTCAGAACAGTGGCCGCTGTCCTGCATCTCGGGAATATCACCGTAATGAATGAGAGCCGCACGACAGATCAGGCCCGACTTGCGACAGACGCCAAACAGGTGGCGGAACGTGTTTGCAAGCTCTTGGGAATCCCGTTGGAGCCTTTTCTCCAAGGTTTGCTTCACCCCAAGGTCAAGGCTGGGCGCGAATGGGTCGAAAAGGTACAGACTCCTGAGCAAGTGCGGCTTGGTCTCGATGCCCTCTCGAAAGGCATATACGAACGAGGTTTCGGCGACCTTGTCACAAGAATCAATCGCCAGCTGGACAGAACGGGGATGGGCATGGACGAATCTCGCTTCATCGGTGTTCTCGATATCGCCGGTTTTGAGATATTCGAAGAGAACAGCTGGGAGCAGCTTTGCATCAATTACACCAACGAGAAGTTGCAGCAGTTTTTCAATCACCACATGTTCGTTCTCGAACAAGAAGAATATGCTCGCGAGCAGATTGAATGGCAGTTCATTGATTTCGGGAAGGACCTTCAACCGACCATTGATCTGATTGAGCTTCCAAACCCTATCGGCATTTTCTCTTGCCTCGACGAAGATTGCGTGATGCCAAAGGCGACGGACAAGACCTTCACAGAGAAACTACACTCCTTGTGGGACAAGAAGTCTAACAAATATCGGGCATCAAGACTTCGAAACGGTTTTGTACTCACACATTATGCAGCCGAAGTGGAATACTCCACAGATGGATGGCTGGAGAAGAACAAGGACCCATTGAACGACAACATTACCCGGTTACTGGCGGCTTCAACGGACAAGCATGTCGCGAATTTGTTTGCTGATTGTGCAGATCACGATGATGAAGCGGTCGCCGTCCGAAGCCGAGTGAAAAAGGGCCTGTTTCGCACTGTCGCTCAAAGGCACAAGGAGCAGTTGTCAAGCTTGATGGCTCAGCTACATTCGACACATCCTCATTTCGTCCGGTGCATTCTTCCCAACCACAAGAAGCGGCCAAAGCAATTCAACAACCTACTTGTCTTGGATCAGCTGAGATGTAACGGTGTCCTGGAAGGCATCCGGATAGCACGCACGGGTTTCCCCAATCGACTTCCTTTCGCTGAATTCCGTGCGCGATACGAGGTCCTGTGCCAGGACATGCCCAAGGGCTATCTGGAGGGTCAGGCAGCTGCCGCGATGATGCTTGAGAGGCTTAAGATGGACAGAGCTCTGTACCGGGTCGGATTGACCAAGGTCTTCTTCAGAGCTGGCGTGCTCGCGGAGCTTGAAGAACGGCGCGACGCGCTCATCTCGGAGATTATGGCACGCTTCCAGTCCGTCGCCCGTGGCTTTACCGCACGACGGCTTGCATACAAACGCCTGTATCGCACTGAGGCGACGAGAGTCATCCAGCAGAATTTCAGGGTCTATCTTGACCTTTGTCAGAATCCATGGTGGCAGCTGATTGTTAAAATGAAGCCTTTGCTTGGCGCAACGCGAACTGCAACTGAAGTCAAGAAACGCGATGAGATGATCCGTCAGCTCAACGATCAAATGCAGCAAGAATCAGCCAATCGGCAAAAGCTCGAGGAGGACCGACGAAATGTGCACACGGAAATGATGCGCATTCAGCAGACGCTGGAGAGCGAACGTGCCTTGGCCCTAGACAAAGAGGAGATCTTCAAGCGTCTTCAACAGCGTGAGGCCGAATTAGAGGACAAGCTAGCTGGTGCCATTGAGGACGCCGAGAAGCTCGAAGACGAGCTCGACGATCTCCTTGAAGCCAAGAAGAGAGCCGAGGAGGATGTTGAGAAGTTCCGTGGCCAGCTGGAACAGGCTGCTGCCTTGATTGGTCGGTTAGAGGAAGAAAAGACCGAACTGGCTGGGCGCATATCAGACCTTGAGCTCGCCATCGAGGATATTTCGAACAGTCAACATGAGCGAACCGAGCAGGAAGCCGCGATGGAGGAAGAAATCCAGATGCTCCAAAGCCAACTCGCGCTGAAGGACAGGAAAGCACGCGATTTGGAGGGCAAGCTCCTAGAGATCGACCAAGATGCCGAGGTGAAGCTCCACAAGGCTGAAAAGGAGCTGCAGTCCTACAGGGCGAAACAGCAGCAACTCATGGCCGAGAACCGGGACGCCCAACAGCAACTTTCGGCGCTGTCCAAGACCTCAACGGATTACGAAGACCTAGTGCGCAAGAAAGAGAGCGAACTAGCTCTGCTCCGTGGAGACAACAAGAAGTACGAGATGGAGAGAAGAACATTCGAGGACCAGCGCAAAGCCCTTGCTGCCGACAAAGATAAGGCGTCCACACGAATGCGGGAGGTGCAAGCTCAACTCGATGCTCTCAAGGCTCAGCAGTCGCAAATCCAGAGAGAAGCTGAAGATGCAAAGAAGCTCTTGCAAGCCAGGCTTTCTGAAGATAGCCAAGCAGACCAAAACCGCCAGTTGTTGGAATCACAGATCAAAGACCTCAGGGATGAACTGTATGAGGCTCAAATGGAACTTAGTAGGGAGCGGCAATCCCGCGACGATGTACTTTTGCTTAGTGAGCACAAGTACAACGAGCTTCAAGAGGACTACGAGCAACTCAACGAAGCGAAGATTGTGATCGAGAAGGAGCTGTACGCGGCGCAGGATACCTTGAGGCGGGCAATTGATGCTCGGACCACGGCCGAGAAAGAACGGGACGATGCGCGGCAAGAAATTCGAAAACTCAGAGCTGCCTACAGCCAGGCGGAAGAAGCGAGGCGGGAGGCCGAGGTTGCTGGCGAGCGCGCTGCCTCCAAACTCGCTCGAGAACGAGAGGATAGCTTGCGAAAGGACTTGGACGCAGCTCAAGACCGGCTGAAGTGGTTTGAGGACGAATGTGCCAAGCTGAATCATCAGGTTGAGGACCTCAATAAGCTGATCCTATCCTCTGGAGAGTTCGGCTTGAAGAACGACCAGGCAAAAGAACGGATGGAGAGAGAGCTCCATACCGTGAAGAGCCGTCTCACAGCGTCTGAGAACGACAATCGTGCACTGCTCAACAAGCTTCAGCAGAAAGGTCTTGAGATTGCTCGATCTAGTTCGAGAGCAAGTGAAGCTTCTCGCGGGCAAGTCAACGTTCTTCAGCGCGAGAAGGTCAGGCTGGAGGAACTGAACGCCAAACTCAACAAGCAGCTTGGGGAGTCACAAGTCAACTCCGCGGCTCTGGAAAAGAAACTCGAGAAAGCTCAGCTCAACCTGGAGGACCTCAACCACGAGTTCCAGCGTGAGGTCAAATCTAATCGCAATGCTGAGAAATCGACGTCAAATTTCAACATTCAACTGGCGGAGGCAAAGCGGAACGTCGATTCTGAGAGGCAACTGAGAACTCAAGCTCAAGGGACCGTTCGAACACTACAAGCAACAATCGATTCTCGAGACAAGGAATTGCAGGACCTCTGCTCCCAGATGCTGCACGCCCTAAAGGTTGTCGACCCGGACTCTGCACCCCCGGCCCAAGTCGACGGTACCACTGAGCGTGTTTTCAGCGAGAAGTACGACCTCGTCAGGAAGATCGAAGAACTTCAGCAGAAGCTCAGAGTGCAGACAGCAGCAAGAGCTGGTGCGGAGTCTCAGCTGGCAGAGTTGAGGACCGGACGAATGTCGCCCGAGCGGCCGCGCCTCGGTGAGATTGATCTAAATGAAGCGCCTTTCGATATGTCGCCTTCCTACAGAAAGTCGAAAACCAACGGACGCAGGGTCTCGAACTCATCCACACCATCACGGCGTTTTACCAATGATGGCGAGCCTGGTAGTGACTCGGTCCGTTCGGAGAAAACCGCTGACATCTTGAGCTTCAACAACCGCATGGACCTAAAAGCCGAAATAGAAGAGCTTCAGAATCAGCTGCAGATCACGCAGATGCAAAATCGTCACTTGCAAAGCCAACTTGAGCGTTCAGGCGCAGATCTTCCGGATTACGACGGGGAAACCCCATCACTCCAGCGGGTGAAGAAGCTCGAGGAAGCCAACGGCCGTCTTCACAATCTGCTCGATGATTCTTCCAAAAAGGTATCTGCCTTGGAGAAAGCCCTCCGCACTGGTGAATTGTCCCTTCGCGACATCCAGACGAGGTCGCATGAGGAGATCCTCGACTTGCTCAACAACACCGAAGAGTCCAGGCGATCGCTCCTGCACAGCCATAGGGACGCAGTCGCAGAGCTGACAGACGTCAAGGTGCACTATGACAAGCTCAGGCATGATCGCGCCACGCTCGAAGTCGATCTGCGTGATGCCCGGGGTGACCTGCAAGAGATGACGCAGGCACGAGAGCAGGAGGCAGCAAGTCGTAATCAGCTTCTGCAGGAGTTTTCTGATCTCCAGATAAGTCTGGACGCAGAGACATCCAAACTTGCTGATGTTACAGCCAGCTTGAACCTGTACAAGAGCCGCGCGGATGAATATTTCAGTAAATTAGAGCAGGCCGAAATTGCGGTTCTCAAGGCGAATCGAGCCGAGCAATTCGCGAAATCTCAGGCCAAGGAGGCTGAAGACACGTATGCCGAGGTAATGGCGGAACGCAAGAAGATGGACCAGGCGGTCGAAGATCTACAGCGTCAAAATCAGCGACTGGAGGAGAAGGTCGAGGACATGTCAACAGATCTGGAAGCAGCCACACAGGCGAAGAGGAGACTGCAACACGAGCTCGAGGACTACCGCAATCAGCGTGCTAATGACATCGAGGATACGGAGTCGAGTTTGGAGCAGACCCGCAAAAAGTATCAGGCCGAGTTCGCCACACTCACCAAGGAGCTTGACCTGGCTCGGGAGGAGAAGCTCTTTAAGCAGGCAGAAATCACTCGCCTGCGTGAGGAGCTGGACGAGCTTCGGTCCAAGTGGGACGACGAGGTCCTCAACAGCTCCACCTGGTCCAAGGAGAAGTCACGGCTCGAGGCCACCCTCGCGGACGTCTCTGCCTCGCGTGAGGAGGCTGTCAACGCGCACAATGAAGCACAGGGCAAGATTGTCAATCTGCTTTCCCAGGTGCGGTCACTGCGGTCGTCGGTTGATGAGGCCACTGGCGAACGAGACGCGCTGTTCCGGGAGAAGCGAAGTATCGAAGCAAGGCTGGAGGAAGCCAAGGCCGGTCTCGAGGAACTTGCCAAGGGTGAGAGCCCGTCACTTCGGGACGCAGCTAGCATTGACAAGGAGATCCTCGAGCTCAAGTCAAGTCTTGCGCAACAGGAGGATGTCGCCGCGGCAGCGGTGGAGAAGATGCGCCGGGCCGAGGCTCTGGCGTCCGAGGTCCAGAAGGATATTGTGGTTGAGCGAGAGTCAAGCGTGCAGCTGTCCAAGGACAAGGCCGCACTTGAGAAGACGCTCAACGAGGTGCAAGTCAGGCTTGTGGACCTTGAGACCAAGGGCTACTCGAGCGCGAGCCAGGATATCAAATTCCTGCACAAACGCATCCAAGAGGCAAGTACACCGAGCCCATCCGCCTTATTCCCAGCCTTGAGCCCCCGTCGACGCCGAATGACAGAGGCACTAACAGATCACAGCTCGAGAACCAGCTTGAAGAACAGGAGGACAGCCGTGCCAAATCACAGCGGTCCAACCGCAATGTGGATCGCACTGTCAAGGACCTCCAGAGTCAGATCGACCGCAAGGACAAGCAGAACACGCAGATGCAGGAGGATCTAGGCCGGATGCGCGACAAGATCGACAAGCTGCTCAAGACAATCGACGAGCTGCAGTCGTCAGAGTCGAACAACCAGCTGCAGGCACGCCGTGCGGAGCGGGAGCTGAGGAGTGAACAAGAAAAGGCGGCCAGGCTGGAGCGGGAACTTGAGAGCTGGAAGACGCTGCGGTCGGAGAAAGGGTCTGTGCTGGGCAGCGTAGCCGGCAGCGTCATGAGCGGGCGCGGCGGGATGACGAGATCCGGCACGCTGGCGACGATGAGGAGCTCGGGGCTGGCGAGCGTGGCGGACGAGGACGAGAGTGCGGAAAGCCATGTCACGATTCCCCAGAGGAAGAGCAGCATTAGTCGTGTGCCAAGCCTGACGAAGGGATTCTTATAGGGGGGACGTGATCCCCGGGGCTCGGGATGATCAAGGCAAAGGAAGGGGCTTCCAGGGCGGTTGGGAGAGAGCGCATTTGCATTCATGCGGTCGGCGTTTACTGTTGCTCATCGCATAATTCCAGGGGCATAATACCTTTTGGGGAGGGACGGAACAGCTGTGTGAGCACTGGTCTCTTTTTCTCGTTATGTGGCATGGGTTGGACGACATTATAATGGACTGAGTGTACACAGTAGATATGGATGGAGTGGACTTGTGGGGGGTAAAACAGAGCTCTCGTCAGGTCGGGTATATACATAATCAAGGGGCGACGTCTAATGGCATTCGAAGAGGAACCTTGCTTTGATATTTGACGTTCACTGATATACTTCGTCTCACTGATATACTTCGTCTCCTCGGTGCCGACAGGCATGGCCGGTGTTGATTAGTTATAGGTCCACTTGGAAGGTTGACTTGAGTCGGTCGCCTCATTACGGCCGTGCAAGCGAAGATGCCGGGCGCGATAGGAGAGAGATATGGTCCAGGAGAGTCCAGACGAGTCTTGCTGTTTCCTGGCATTTCCAATCGGGGTTGTTGTCAATGCGTCCGGGCCGCCAAAAAAAAAAAGCCCACGCATTGCAGTAGTGGGAGGCTTATATGCAGATGCATGTGAGACATGTTGGAGTGCGTACGCGTTGTCTCGCGCATGGAAACTTTCTGTAGAGTGCCGTAGATAGTTGTTTATTTAGACTTTTGGCCGGTGGGGCCCCTCATCTTGACAGCTGAGCGGTCGGTGCGGATGGTCCCAGTCGTCCCCCGCACCCACTTCCTCCTCAGGCAAGTGACCCCTGTTATCGGTAGGGATGTGAGCTGGTTTCCCCTGCAGGACATGTGGTGAAGCTTTGGCGTGGGCTGAAATTGGGGTGGTCGGTGGACAAATCACACGGCAGGGTGGCGTGGTCGAACGCGCAGGATCTCTCGGGAGTCGGGGGAGCTTCATCAATTTTTGGTTTGGCTTTTTGGGGTCTGTTCCGTCGATGGGCTGGCTAGTAATTAAATGCGCGCCGGTCCCCATCCTCCCTCGTATGGGCGAAGCTAGTGTTCTCATCTGTTGTTGTTGGAATAAGAACACTTACAGCCAGTCTTTCTACACATATGTGCTCTAACTAGAACATCAAGCACACGATATAATCCAAACCAAGTCATTCACGGCCGAACCAATCAGTCAAACAGCCTAGCACAACATGAAGACCGCCGTCCTCTTCACCGTTTCTGCCGCCGGCCTCGCCGCCGCCCAAGCAGGTCTCGAGGGCCAGCCCGCCTGTGCTGTAAGCTTTCCTCTCCACCTTCCTCCACAGTCCGTCTGATGTCCTGGCGGTTTGTCCCATCTCGTCATCACATGTACTGTACATCAACAGCCAGCCAGCCAGCCAGCCAGCCCCCGCCCAAATCACTGACTAAACCGCCACGCAAAACAGACTCCCTGCCTCACCTCCGCCATCTCCGCTGTCTGCACCCCAGCAACGGACCAGGCCTGCGCCTGCGCCTCACAGTCCGAGATTGGCGCCCAGGCCGCGAGCTGCCTGCTGAGCAACTGCAACGCGGGCGACCTCGCCCAGGCCCAGTCCGCCGGCTCGGCCCAGTGCGTGTCGTTCTCGGCCACCGCCTCCGAGACGGGCAGCAGTGCTAGCGCCAGCGCCACGGGCACCACGTCGTCCGCCGGCAACGCCTCCGTCACGTCGTTCACGTCCTCTTCCGCAGGTGCCACGGCCACGGGCACCAACGCCACGTCTGCCTCCTCCGGGTCGTCGGCCACCGGCACCGAGAGCAGCAGCCGCACCAGCACCAGGACCTCTTCCTCGGCGAGCAGCTCGGCTAGCGGGAGCGCCGCGTCTGCGTCGTCGACGGCTGCTGCGGCGTTTGCCAGCCCCGCTGTCAGCGGCGGGCTGCTGAGTGGTTTCCTGGCTGTCATTGCTGCGTTGCTGTAGGAGAGGACGTGGATTGATTTCTGGGGCTGGTGAAGTCTTACTGGGCGGCGGTGGAACGAGAGAGACGTATCAATTCAGCGGACAAATGGACGAGGTGACTTGAGTTCACGAGG
Source organism: Diaporthe velutina (assembly GCA_038088505.1). Taxonomy (NCBI): domain Eukaryota; kingdom Fungi; phylum Ascomycota; class Sordariomycetes; order Diaporthales; family Diaporthaceae; genus Diaporthe; species Diaporthe velutina. Next base: position 55,816 of record JBBWSJ010000128.1, on the reverse strand, counting down.
AATTAATTCGGAGAAAATGATGGTTAAGGATAATCTCGGAAGCCTGTGTGATCTTTTGATGAGCGCCTCAATTACCAGTGGCAACGATAGTCTAATGTCATCTTGAACAAGCACACACCGTGGCTTCCTGTACCAGAAAATCTTGAACTGGTTTCTGAGGGTCAGATCTTGCCTGGGTTCTTCACGACTTATAGGTCTTCATCTGGCGTCGATCCGTCCTGAAGCGTCCTCGGACTCGACAACACCTCCTGTGTCCTGTCCGCCTTCGCCCGGTGCTCATCATCGAGGCTCGGCAGCTCCAGATCCACCAGCCAAGGTGACTGGTGCGGTTTATATGCCACCGTCATAATGGCTGCGTTCACAAAGAGCGTCTCCTTGCCAGCCTCGAATGGAATAGATCCCTCATCGTCAGGACACAAAATCACTGGCGTGATCTCGCCGCCTCCGCCAGACTCGGTCCGCTCCACGGCCATCTGCTCGCCCTCGCCTTCCCAAGACTGCTTCACTGCGCCATACGCTTCATGGATGTGCCCAAAGCAGTGCACCCGGGGCCTCGCCCTCGCCACGGCGGCCCAGAGCGACGGGCAGCCGGCGTCATCGTGGCTCCTTGTGCGGTCCAGCATCTCGTGTGGCGGGCCATGCGTCATGGCTACGTCGGTGCCCTGCTCGATGTCGAAGTGGTGGTGGCCGCCCTCGTACTGGAAGCCCCATCGGCCGTACCTATAGTAGTGGTAGTTAGTAAATAAAGCACCGAGGAAGAAATTTTGGTTGAAATAAGGCAGGGCCAGGCCGCAGTATGCTTAAAGCCTGTCTCAAGCTCTGTAACCTGATAGGCTTTTGAGCTACAGGCTGTAGATAGGGTTTGTTTATTCTTAAAAGGGTAAAAATTATAGCCTGAAGCTGCTTACTCGGGCGTCCATGCACTAGCATAGATGGTGAGCTGCGCGCCGTTGGCGAGGACGAAGTGGTATGTGCCCTCTTCCGTTAGAACGTGGATGCCGTCCTGCCGGGCCTGCTCTACCACCTCGTATGTCTCGTGCGGCTGGCGGAGGAGGCGCGCCATCATATCCTCGGACAGGTAGCTTCTCCGTGAGTACTTCGGTTTTTTGAGGTGAGCATCGTCCACCCTGTGAAAAGGAAATAGGCTGGAGGGAGCTCTTACGTCCTTCTCCCAGAACTCGACGTCCATACTGCAGTCGTGGTTCCCCGGGATGACCAGCTTCAGGGGCGCGTCGATCGATCGCATCACGTCGAAAGTCGTCTGGTACTCCTTGACGTGCGACATGAGGGTCAGATCACCGCAGTGGATGGCCACATCTGCACTAGGGAGAGGCTTGTGGAAGGCATATTTCTGTGCCTCGTCCGGTTTCGTCTGCGGGTCAAAGAGACTGTGGCCGTGAGTGTCAGAGAGAATGAGCAGGCGAGTCCTGATCTGTGATGTCGATGACATATTTCCGTAACTCTGTGGTAATGGGTGAGTAACTTGCGTGTTTTTTCGGTCCCAAGATGAGATCTCACAGATGAGGCACGTGTAAGCAGTCGGCGACTTAATATATACAAACCGGTGAAAAGGATGTAATAGTTCGAAGGGACAAGAGCAGCAGTAGTGAGCGTACGGCCATGTGGTAACCTCGGATGAATCTTGCTGTATTGGTATATATACCAAGATCGGCACGGCTGTGAGGCGAGGATGGCGATGTTGAGAAGCCTACCTACACAGAACAGAGTAAGCTCAGACCTGAGATTCGCCCCGTTGGCTGAGGGCACAATACCCGCAATCCACCCTTGGTTGGGCCGTCCATCTTGGAACAGACAGAAGCCCAGATCAATCCCCGCACCTTGAGCAGTCCCATTTTCTCTTTCCCTCCCTCCCGGTCTCGACCTCGAGACACCTGGGCAGTGATGGCAAGACTTGTGAAGAGAGATCAACTTTATAAGACTGACCAGCTTGTAAGAAGGAGGGGCAGCCAACACAACAGCTGGCTTACATAAGCGAGTTTGGCCAACGCATCCAGCTTGCGCCCACCTGCCCGAGTGCGACGACTTCCACCAACTGCCACGCACCCTCTCCAGTGACGCCATTAGTAACGCCTCGTCAAAGCAACGCGGTCGCGATGGCCTCGTCACAAGTGCCTCGTGCCGCCCCGACGAGCGGGGACCAGGACAATAAGCCCCGTGAGCCAAAGTACGGCGGCTACACACGCTTCGAGATTGAGCTCGAGTTTGTCCAGTCGCTCGCGAACCCGAACTACCTGAACCACCTCGCCGCCCAGAAGCTGCTCCAGCAGCCCGCTTTTGTACAATACCTCAAGTATCTGCAGTACTGGAGCCAGCCGCCCTACCTTAAGTACCTCACCTATCCGGGCCCGACGCTCAAGAACCTTGAGCTGCTGCAGCAGGAGCGGTTCCGGCGCGACATCATTAGTCCCGATTTCGTCGCGGCGCTGATCCAGGAGGGCACCAAGAGCGCGGTCGAGTGGCACAAGGAGAAGGAGGTCTGAGAGATGGGAAGCATCTCATAATTGATTGGGGCTCCTGGTGTCTACCAAGAACCGAAGCGATGCACCACTAAACGAAAACACCCAAACGCCCTGCCATGCAAATGTCGATGCCGACTGAGTGTGCCAGATCACGACGAAACATTCCCGCCAGAAAATAACCACAACTGCCAAAGTCCAAAGTTCCCCACGCCATACCGGGTCAAATCACTAGTTCTCCCTCCACCGATGGCCGCAAGTCATGCACTACAACAATAAAGTCAGTACTCGAGGGACGCAACAGCATAGCATAGAACACTGCAGGTGCACATGCCTTGAAGAAGCTGGTCATGGGCTCGTCGGCACTGCGGATCTGGACCTGGAAGAAGGCGGCCTCTTCGCCGTCGCAGCCTTCGGCAGGGCACTGGGCCTTGCCCTTCTGCGCATTGTCCCAGGCTCCCGGCCCGCCGAAGACGTCCTCCCTCTCCTTGCGGTGGAAGACGCGGCGCGAGTAGAGCGGCTCGGTGATGGCGTACTCGTAGGGGCAGGTTCGGCACTCGAGGCGGTTGAGCCCGTTGTCCATGGCGGACACGGTCAGGATGTTTGCGCAGTGGGGGCAGACTGGAGCCGGCAGAGGAGACACTGGTCAGTTTGTGGTTGCATTGCGATGAGTCGCGATGCAATGCGACACGATGCGATGTGCGCCTGGGAACATGCAAAGGGTACGAAGTAGGGGCCCTTACAAAGCAGCATCTTCGCTAGGTGGTACAGATAGTTGCAATCGAAATGGCCAGAATAGTATTATGCGGCCGAATGCTCCGGTGTCACCGTTGTTGCATGGCTGTCAATCACATGGAAGTTGGGATCGTATGGTGGCTCTCTTTTTTCAAAAATCGGCCAAGTGAGTCTTTCGGCTACTGCCGTTTGTAAACGGAGGGAAATCCAAGCAGTCGTCACCCACCCACCAACCAAATCGCCCAGCGGCAGGCAAGGCCCCAAAGTTTGAGAGGCGGCTACTCAGAGGCGCTAATAATTACAGCAGCCCACTGCACGGCGCGTACCTACGGAGGACCCCTCATTGCATTGCGAAGGCGCTGCTGGCATGGAGGTACCCCACGCGATCTGGCCCGGCCGGCGGGGCGGGCTTTTGAGCGGCGGGTTGCTTGCGGCCTGGTCGGGTGCTTGGGTGCTTGGGTTTCGGCCGCACGTAGGCGTGCGTGGCTTGGTCACTGCCACCTCCTAAACCTACGGTTTGAAGGTCCCAAAGGGTGACGTCTGCCCAACTCAAACAGCGACACGAAGTCACGAACCAAAATCTTACGCCGGCAAAGCTTCACGGACTGGACGGTCTCACTCGAGTCGAGGCGGCCACATCTGACGACCCGACTTGCATCACACTTGGAGGCTGCAGGAGCTGTCCCTGAAACCCAGAGGATCCCAATAATTCCACGCAGGGCCACTTCACCTTTGCATTTCGTCTGCCCTGCAACGAGCGAGCTCTTTCTGACTGCAGCTCAACCTCACGATGGCGCCTGAAGACGAACACGATGTATGCGAACGAACATGCCGGCTGCCCTTGTCCGATTAGACCAGTGCTGACACCGCTCCCTCCATATAGGGCGCCTCCGCAAAGGAGATCCTCGTCGAGGCCTGCCGGCGCAACAACGTCGAGCTGATGCAGGAGACGCTCGAGGGTAAGAGCGAGAAGGAGGTCGCAGACCTGCTGAACAACACAACAACCGTCATGGGCAGCCACCTGTACCACGAGGCTGCTGCCAGGGGAAACTGTACGTCGTGTCCCGGTCCCCCCTTTTCTTCCACCCTCCCGAACAGCAACCGGCCCTGTCCCCTCCGCCCCGATTCCATTGTCCTGGAAGCTAACTGCCAATCTCTTGCTTTCCTGCAGACGAGATCATCGACTTCCTTCTCGACCAGGACAACTTCGAGTGCGACCCCACGAACCGGCTGGAGGGCGACACGCCGCTGCACTCGGCGGTGCGGTGGATCAACAGCGAGCCCGAGGCGCAGCGCGAGTTCGGCAACGCCCTGGTCGACATGATGCTCGAGGCCGGGTCCAATCCCCGCGCCAAGAACAAGGGCGGCCTGACCGCCTTCCAGCTCGTCGACCCGCGCAACACGGGCCTGCGCGACCTGATACAGAAGCACGAGTATGCCGCCCTCAACAAGGGCGACTTCGTCCAGAGCTCCAACTCCGGCGCGGACGGCGTCATCAGCGCGCCCATGCTGGATGCGGACAGCGACGACGACGCCGAGTTCAGCGGGAGCGATGACGAGGAGAGGGCTGAGTGGGAGCGGCGGAGGAAGCAGAAGGCTAAGAAGTGATCGGTGGGCGTGGCGTGCGGATGAGGCGGCGTGCGCATATCATTTCACGGCTGCGCTCATGGGAAAATAAGTTGAGCGGGCTGTGCGTGTTCACCCAATTTTAGAAGGCACACGGCGGGTCATCATGGAGGGTAAATACAGCAAAAGGCGTTTAGTACAGAGAATTGCATGTTCTGATCAGATATCTTCACTGCGGGCTGATTCATCTCTCTAAAATGCTTGAGGGAGGTCAGTACTATTTCCGTGTCTCCCAGCTTCGAATGCCTGCTCTCACTTCCATGGCACTCGGGATCCCATTGCTCAGGTCTGCTCTCCCAAAACTTTAGTCGTTGGCGCCGCCCCTGAGCTAAATAAGTTGGGCTCTACTCGAATCGCATTCACAGTTTCACTGTACCTATAATTCTTCACGTGAGACGTGTCTGCCGTTTCCGCAACCTCCCATAATTGTGACATGGCCGAATTGCTCATATAGACCCCCAGCGTGAAGATCGTACAGAACCAGGCCAGCGTGTACATGTGAGACATGAAGCAGAGCAGTCCGAGGAATATTCATAAATGAGTATTAAAGTTGATAAAATGCTATTGACATGCTCTAACAGGGTATATAAGATGCGCAAGAAAGGTCGGCCCAAGGATGAGAAGCCCACCAATTCAGACAATGCCGGAGGGGTCTCTTAGGGTTCGTCCCCCCAAATGCTAATACATGCTTACTCATTCAAAGCTCACCGCTCCGTGAGATAGCCCATGAAAATGCCCAACCACTTCTAAACCATAGCATTCACTGCCAGAGAAACAACAACGGCAATAAACACCCTGCCCATAAAGCTTCCGCCCGCACCACGGCCACCAGCGGCGGCGCCCTGGGCCTCAATGAACGAGACGTTCCTCGCCGCCTGCAGGATGTCCTCCGACATGTCTCCAGACGCGGCCCACTGGCTGATCTGGGTGCCAAACGTGTTGAGGATATCCGTGCTCCTGCCGGCGGGGCAGAAGGTGACGCCCCAGCCGCCGCCGCCGGGGATGACGAAGGTCGAGGCGCCGTCGTCGTAGGGGAAGCTGTAGGCGTCCGGGCACACCTTCTTGGCGTGGCGGGCGTACAGGCTGCGCGGGCACTTTTCCGGGTCGTTGTACTCGCCGTCGCAGCAGTCCTTGGCGCTGTTGGTCTTCTTGCACGAGCTGAGGCACGGGTCGAAGACGGGCCGCGGCGTGCTGTCGTCCGGGTAGGGGTAGATGCCGTCGCCCGGCTTTGGCGGGTCCAGGATCTGGAGGTTCCACGGGCACCAGTGGCCCACCTTCTCTGAGGTCTGCTTGGTCTCGTAGGGCATGGGGTATGTCTCGTTGGTGAACACTGTGCCTGTGCGGTTCGGTGGCGACAGGTAGCCTGTTGTTGCGATGCAGGCTGGGTTGACCAGGTTGGGAGGGGGTTGCTGGCCATTGGGGTTGGCTTGATACTCCATCGCTAGGGGAAGGTTGTATCCATCAACGATGCTGATGTCGACGAAGTTCTGGTTGTTGCCTACTCCGCCGGAGAGGAGGATCTCAGCTAATGTGGCTGGTGGGTTGCCCTGAAGGTCGTGTTAGTCGTAGATGATCCAGACGAACCTGAGATATCTCTCGTCGGTGACACAACAATTGTCCAGAACTGGGGCTGCGACCTACAGATGCTTGTGTGCAGTCCATCTGCCCACAGCTGCCAGTCGTGCAGGTCAAGACGCCATCTGATGGTGCTGTGCAATTTGTCCGTCCCCATATCCGCCCATACCAATCCGACCCAACCTCGAGCGACCTGTTGGCGCCGGCTGCCAGCTCAAAGCCGCCGGTTCCAGGGCCTGTTCCGGCCGTTGTGTAGATACCGGGCCATATCGTATCTCCGCAATTGTTGGTTATCAACAGAGGCACGGTATCTTTCCACAAAACCATCTTCGCGATGATCGACCCTGACGAGTCTTGAGTGAGGATGGGATATCCAGAAATGTGTGCTCTCGCTGGCTCTTGATGTAGATCTGTGGGGTGTTTATCCTAGATCTTCGCGGCTGATTTATGTGAGACGTGGAAATGATATGCGGTTCTGTAACTGAGACTTGGGGTAAAGATCAGACGGAAGAGATATGTTTCGAAACAGATGCAAGCAAGGTAAAGCTGACAAGAAGTCTTTGATGGATTGAGGAGTCTTGTACAACAAGCGCTCTTGCTGAATATGTATGCAGATAGTCAAACCCTCCCAATCATCGAGGTGCGTCAATGGCTTGATGGTCATCTAAGCAGCCGTCGTTCGTCCCAAACGCCCAGGCACGCCGCCATGGTTCCGCCTCCTCACGCTCTTACTGGCGGGATTGAGGGAGAGCCATGTCTCTGCCATGGACCCTCCCTGGCGTTTACCGCCGGGGTGGAGGATGACGCATGAGCGGTTGGTTTTCAGGATTCCAAGTCAGCGTTCCCTTTTAAGGGCAGCATGAACAAGGGGTCCCTCGCGCCAGGGTTGGCTGATTGGCACACTGAGCTGGACAGCGTTTCAGCGGGCTGAGCTGCAGGGGCCGCAACTTGGTTGGGAGTCTCTCGCTTGGCAGCCGCCGATCAAGCGCCAGTGCAGAAGGGGCATGGCCGATCCACTCCCGTGAAGACCCTGGAATCCCGGCTGATGTCATCGAGGCTGGTCTGGATCCAAGAGAGGCCATCACCACTTGCACAGACCCGCTCGTGCTGCATATTCAGGAAAGAACATGGAAAGTTCTTGGCAACGAGGCTGTGAGGAGCGGCAGATCTAATTATTCAACTCTCCGTCTTTCCTAGCCTGCTCTTCGCGTCTAGCAATCTTCAGCGAGATGAGGACCAGACTTGGTGATGGACCCAGCATGATTTCGCCTCCTTCTTGCTGGGCCTTTGTCAACTGCCGGTGACCTTTAAGCTGCAAGTTAGCGGCGTTCCGTAGAACGTCCAAGGTCGTCAGCTCGACAGCCAAACTTTCCTTGAATTGATGTTTAGATTCACGGCAATTGAGTCTATACCATAGCTACTTACTTCTATAATAAATTAGGGGTTGCATTAAAATGGGTACAGGGACGTTAAATCGCAAGGAAGCTGAAGACGCAGTTACACGCACAAAGGAAATAAGAAAATGATCAAGAGCAGCTGAGCAGTGATGTAGGAAAATATGACCACCGCTTCTCAATGGCCAGTCTATCGTCAAGATCCATAGGAAAAGTCGACAAAATTCCTGCTCAATCCTCCGCCTTCTTCGTCGCCTTAGTACGAAGCTTCATCATAAGGTAAACCATCGCATAGCAGCCAACCACAAAGGCGACGACGATTCCGGCATTCCTCCAGCCGTAGCTCTCCTCCTTGAGGTTGAGCGTGCGGAGGAAGTCAGAGCCTTCCGTGTATTGACAAACGTTGCAACCGGCTGTGGCGTCTGGGTTCAGGAGGTTGGTGCCAGCGCCCATACCCTGCTGATAAGCGGCGAGGTATGCGCCGCAGGTCTGGTTGGTTGGGGGGTCGAAGACGGCCAGCTCTCCGGTGCTGCAGTGGACGGGCTTGTCCCACGTGGTGAAGACGAGAAGGGAGCTCATAAGGTAGTTGTAGGGGTCAAGATAGTAGATCCTGTGGAGCGGAGACGTCAGTGATAAGCCATGTGACCCCAAAAGGCAGCATGATGAAGGCTTGATTACCAGTATCTCCAGAAAGGCTCAATCTGGCTGTATGGCACCATGACGCCGCAGAACGACACCAGGGTTGTGATGACGAGCGGGTTGACGAGCGATGCGAAGACGGCATTAGGGGTATACGCGGCTATCATTTGTCCGATACCGGTGTAGAGAAACTCATAAAACACCTGGTCCCGCGTCAGTCTTTCTCACTCCTTTGAATCGGGTCGCTGTCGGGAATCCTTGTGAGAACTTACCACGACGAAGAAGACACTGCCAGCATGCTTTGGGGCAGAGGGAAGGCCGGCGGTGAAATACCAACATGAGAAATACAATAAGGCGCAAACGAGAAGGTATGGGATCTCCGAGACAATCAGGCCTGTAACAAAAGGAGCCCAATGGTACATTTTACTTTTCTTCTCCCGTGCCTCGTACAGATCGCGGCGATGGAGAAAAAGCGGCTGCAGCTGGGCGATAACCCCCGGCGCCACGAAGATGAAGTTGAATATGGTAAAGAGATTTAGCTGAAGGTCGGTCAGGCGGTTCCCGATCATCCAATAAGTGAAGCCGTTGAGAAGCGGGAGACTGATGTGTAGGGCGAATTTGTTGTTGACATATTCGGTATTGCGGAAGAGCGAGACATTCATGCGGTGTGTGACGAGCTTGACTTGAGTCCAGAGTGAAGCTGCAAACTCGTGCCCGTCGTCGACAGCTCCGGACTCACGACTAGAGGCCTCCTGTATCATCTCGTCCAGCTCTTGGCAGAGCTTTTCGTGCTCCGGGGACTGCAACCATGTCTGGTGCCAGTCGCGGCCGTCGGGTTGGCGTCCCGCCCCTGTGACAACGTCGATCATATGCTCAGCCGGGTTGGCGTCGGCAGGGCAGGGCTCTCCGTTGCGAGCGAAGTATTCTTTGATCGTGTTTGCGTTATCGCCAATGTCTCCGAAATAGGCTGTCCTCCCTCCAGTGGTGAGGAGGAGAAGAGTATCGAACTGAGCGAAGAGCTGTGCTGACGGTTGATGTATTGTCACGAGGACCGCTTGCCCAGCTTCAGCTAGCTTGCGGAGGAATCGGATAGTGTTATAGGCAGCCTGACCGTCAAGCCCTGAAGTTGGTTCGTCAAGGAAAATCAAGACGCTCGGTTTTGCAACCAACTCCACGCCGATGGTCAGACGTTTCCTCTGCTCAACCGACAGGCCGGCTGTGGGACTGCCCACCAAGGTGTGCTCGAGGTCGTGGAGCTCGAGCAGATCGATGATTGTGTCCACGTAGCGCAGCTTTTCGGCATCGGGAGTATCTCGAGGCTGGCGCAAGAGGGCTGAGAACTCCAACGCCTCGCGGACCGTGGCTAAAGGCTCATGGATGTCGAGTTGTTCGACGTAGCCCGCCGAACGCTGAAAAGACACGGGGATGGGGCGACTATCGACCAAGACTGATCCGTGGATTGTGCCCTCAGTCTTGCGTTGCGCGAGTACATCCAGAAGTGTTGTTTTCCCAGCCCCGGAAGATCCCATCAGGGCACCAAGCATACCTGGCTTTACATACCCTTGAACGTTGTCGAGGAGAACACGGTCGCCATCAGGCGTCTTGACCGTGTATGTCAGATTTCTCCACGTAAATATGCTCTTGTTGCGGATTAGGCCCGGTCCAGTATTGTCACTGCTGTCCATGGTCGAAGATCCCGGACTGCGCTGTGTTTGTTTCTGAGAGTGCTTCGCCTCCTCATCCACAGCTTGCAACAGGTGCTTAGCCTTGCTCTTCTTCTCCCGAGGTATTAGGAGACTGCGGCCGCCCTCGCCCAAGAGCTTCCACCTGGAGGTGAAGAAGATAGTCAGTGCAACGTAAAACACCCACCAAGCGCAGACGATTCCCACGTTGCGCCAGATGTGGCTATGATTGAAAGACATGGAAGCGAGATATTCGTCGCCCGTGAGGCTTGTGGCACCGATCCTCGCGCCGGACACTCCAGCACAGGCTTGCCCTCCTTCACCCAACATGTAACCAGGGCCATTTGGAATGATATTAGGACCAACACATGGTATTTCCTGGCCATGGAACTCATTGCCGAGTAAAGCTTCGAATCCGTACGCCATCGGATTAATCCAAAAGATCCAGACAAACCAGGGGTGCATTTCTGGTTTAGCAATCATATAACCCATGTAAACAAAGAAGGCGACGACGAATAGGCCGGAGGCTTTGGTTGCGGCATCAAAATTGGGGAAGGCCGCGCCGATGAAACGAAAGAAAGCCGTCATGGACATAGCTGTGACGAAATTGGTGATCCAGTAGGTAAAGAAGGCTGCGGCTGAGGTCTTCAAGCCAACCATGAAGTACAGCACAAGGCCGAAATGCGTGACTTGGAATAAGAGAATAGGGAAGTCTGCGGCTATTTGAGCGATGACAACAGCTGCTGGCCTATAGAGGGCAAAGCCACGGTGCTTGGCTAAGATGGGCCTGCCTGTAAACGAGTCGGTGACCTCTGAAAGAGCTATCAATGCGTTGTACAGGATTGAGAAGAAGAGAGCGCCTCCCTTGAGGAAGAGGCCTGCAGAATTGTCGGGAGCGGCGTAGAAGAGCGAGCCGCCAACGAGGGCTTGGATGACCGTGGCTGCTTGCTTCATGATGAGGGTCGCCTTGTCGCCCCACATGAGTTGGTACTGCCTGATGACAGCAGCTCTGCTCTGGGTGAAGAAACTGGCAGTAACGGGCGATGTTGGAGAGACACACTTGTGTTTCTCATGGGCAACCGATTCTTTGAACGTAACCGTGTTCTCCATGGCCTCATCGCTCAAAGCATAGGTGCGGCACTCTTCAAGCATCTCGGGCTTGATTCGAGACCTATCATATGCGGCGCGTACCTCATCAGCAGAACGGGGAAAGGAGTGCTCGAACCCTGATGCCACTAGGCGCTCTGTGGGAACGGTCACGCCGGTCAGAAAATCTGCTGAGTTTGAGCCTGACTCCCTCAAGAAACCAAGATTCTCCATGAATGGCACTGCTTTCTTCTGAGGACCGTAGTAGATTTGTTTACCCTCGTCCAGAACAAGAACCTTGTCGAAATGCTCATAGATTCCGTTCCCTGCCTGGTACAGGGTGACGATGGTGGTGAGGCCCAGAACATCGGTCATGACTCTCATGGCCTTGATCCACTCAAGAGCGGTGCTGGCATCCAGACCCCTCGTCGAGTTGTCCCAGCAAAAGACGCTTCCACGCGTGGTGAGGCATTCGAGTATAGAAACACGCTTTCGTTCCCCTCCGGATACTCCGCGGGTGAAGGCATCTCCCACTGTTGTGAGAGATGTGTGAGATATACCGGCTAGCCGTAGCAGGAAGTCTTTGTTGTCTTCGACGTATTGTTCGGCCGTTGTAGTGCCAGCAGGCAAGTGACGTGGGACTTTGTTGCGGGCGGCGAAGTTGATGGTGTCCTCGACGGTCAACGTGGGGTAGAAGATCTCTTCCTCTGTGTTCATAATGATTTGACCACGATAGTTCCCTGCTTCTTTCGCGGTCATGTTTCCAAAGTTGACATCCCCCGTGATTTCCTCATAGCCGAGCCGGTTGTTGGAGAGCACGCTCAACAACGTCGTGCAGCCTGAACCAGGGCGTCCAAGAACAAGGAGCATCTCACCGGGCTTGACACAACCGAAAGAATTGTCGATGATTGTTTTTCTCGGAGCGGACTTGCCGTCTCTGTGGAAAGGGTAAAACTGGGAGACGACATTCTCGTTGAAGGTGGCGTCGCTGCTGATGCCCTTGACCGTGAGATTATGCCAGGTAACTCCTAACCTCCTGGGGTTCTCTCCTGTTTCTTCCTCTCGTTGTTTTCTCGCGCGCAGTTCCTCTGTCATATGCCACGGGTTCCTTGCTCGCGTTGGTAGTTTCTGGATCTCTTCGAGCTCGCCTTCCGGGCCTTTCGGCTCCTGTCCAGCCCCGAGGATGGACTCAACGTCCGTCATCGATGACTTGTCAGTCATGCTGAAGTGGATAGCGTGGTTTGGGAGGCCAATAAAATATGCAAGACGACACAATAGAGATGGACTCCCTACTGCATGCACAATGGGACCGAGGAGTCTGTTACACAACACAACTACTGACAGCTAGTGAACATCATTTCATTTATAACAGAAGAAAATGTGTTGTCGATAGCACGCAAATATTGGCAATGACACGTCTATCACTCCCTAGCATCCGTGTCTTGGTTTGTAAGACAGCAAACTTTCGCAGCCTCGACAAAATTCTTTTTTGTTACGGAATGTATTAGTGATGGTGTCAAACCTTAACTCCAGGAGGCCCACAGAGGACAACAGTTCATTTTTAACGTGAAGAGCACAGAACCCTGACGGGTCAGGCGTCTAGAAGTGTCCCGGTTCGTCTTCCGGAAAGATTACTGAACACTGTTCCACAACTAGTTTAGTGTTTTTAGTCCGGGCTACCGCTGCAGAGTGCATCCCTTCTCAAAACCTCCGCCAGGGCTGAGATTTATCGTCTAATATGGGCCCGCCGTGGTTGATTGGTAATGAAAGCAAAGTTCTCTGAAAGGCTGTCATGCGCCGGATCTCCTTACGACATTTCGTGTTGCTGATATCTACAGATTTATCCGGAGACAGACTTTGTCAAATGGGCGTGGCAACACTTCACACATTCGATGGCGCCTGCCTGGTGAGGACTCAAGGAAAGCAAGCCGGAAGGCCACACCCTCCGCCCGAAGGACTCGAAGTCTGCGCTGTGTGTGCTGTAAAGAGTTGATTGCACTGTCGGACAACAGAAGGAGAAAAGACCACTGCTAATGGACATCCTCTGCGACAATTTCAGCTCCCCTGACACATACGCCAACAAGTTAAAGTAGATACATCGAAATAATCTGTTATCAATCTTCATATTTCAAACTTGCCATTTTGCCAACACACATGATTACTCTGGACCTTCAAAACCCGTGTAAGTCCCTCAGCAATGGGTCTCGAATATCATCCTTCACCAGCTACGTCGCTCTCGATTCAGTTCCACCACGAAAGATCTGTCTGGCGCAGTGTGTTTGATCCGCAGTGTACCTCTCCGCCGCCGACATGATGACTCAGGTAGTCGTCCACATACGTGACGATCATGCCCGCTCTCGCGTACGCAGCCTCCACGGCCTGGGCCAGGATGTCCACGCCGTCGATTACCGGACCAAAGGGCTTAGGGCAGACGTAGGTCTTACCAATGACAATTCCGTTGATGCAACCCGGATGGAGGGATCCAACCTGGTACTCACCGGGGCGGAGATCCTCGCCGTGCGATGGCAAACCGTCACCAGCGCCAAAGCCGAAGCCACCGCCGAAGTCGCTCGCCCGGAACAGGCTGGGCACGTAGATGACGTCCTTCGGGTCAAGCGGGAGCTCGTCCAAGAGCGTCTTCAAATTTTCGTCGATGTGCTTCTGAACGTACTCGTTCACTGTGGTGAAGTTGGTATCGGCGAGAGTCTGATCGATGGTGGTATTCGACCCGGCCTCCGCCCCGGCTCCTTTAAAGGTGACGGTGGGCAAGCCGCCGTGGCCCGCAGTCGATGCCTTCTTGAGCAGATCAATAGCAGACTTGGTATCGGAAATGGCGATCGTGAAGCCAAGCTTGTTGTCGTAAGGGAGGAACTGGACAAATTCGTCGACGTGTCCAATGACCAACCATCCCGTCTCCAATATGAGCGGTGTCTGGAGCCTCTGGCCTTGCAAAAAGTTGAGCATGTTCTTGGCCGGGAGCCTTTCGAAGTGTTTCCCCATGATGATTCGTCCAGCGGGATACTTGACACCAGACTTGGAAGTGTAGGGAGGGATGGTCTCCAAATTTCCAAAGCTGTTGATTTCACGGTGGCCAAAGCCGTCCCCCGTGCCGATAGGAGGCTGGAATCCGCCCACACCTGGGCCTCGCAGCTGTTCAAAAATCTGTCGGCCACCGGTCCGAGTGGACTGTGCTGAGCGCATCATCACACGGATAGCGATGGGTCCATTGGGGCCCGGCATGCTGGCGTAGGCGGGCTCGAGGAAATCCTGGGCCCAGATGTCGTCGGACTGGTTAAAGAGCAGCAATGGCTTTGTGACTCCGGCCTTGACGCGGGCCTCGTCAATCTGGCGGATGAAGTTGGCCTGGATAGGCTCCGAGTCGTTCCCCGAGGTGCTGACGACAGTCTCCACGCGCTGAAGGTGATTGTGTGTCAGGACTGGAGCGATCTGAAGTGCTACGCTGTCGGTAGCGGTCTGATCACCGTCGGTGACCTTGAACAAGATAGACACAGAACCGTTCCACACACCAGCGTCCTTGACAGGTTCACGACCGTCTATGCCAAGCGTGATGCCCTTGGCAAGCTGGGAAGAGTTGAAGATGAACTCCTGATCTACAAGTCTCCAAGATTCTGTTGCGTTGGGCTTCGCCTCGTCGTCGAGGAGGAAAAGGCGAACCCGTTCGTAAGCCGCTCGCGGTGTGGCGTAGATGTTCGCGGTGGCGTCAGCGGACAAATTGATGGACAGAGTTCGAAGAGGAGCCACATATTCTGGGGAATAGAGCAGGTGACCGGAAGCGTCGCTGCAGGCAGCCAGCTCATCGTTGCTGAGGGGGTTCCTGTTGTTGTCGGTGCTAGCGCAGCGACGGGTCTTGTCACCAATGTTGGGCAGGAACACAGCGCCACGTTCGGCAGTCCAGGTGGCCTTGTCGGCCGAGTCAGAACTGCCTTGGACATCGATGACGCCGTCACGGTTGGTATCGGCGCGGATATCGGGCTTGAGCCCTTGTGTGTTGGCAATGCTGGTCTGCAAGGCCAGACAGAACGCCAGAACACCCGGGGAGGTCCGCATGGTTGGCTAGTGAGCGACGAGACAAAATTGATAGCTGAGGGAAAGGATTGAACAGTGGTGATAAGACATGATAGAGGAGGGTCGACACGATATTTATATATTTTTTGGTACCTAGATAGGTCCGGTCGGTCTGGCCACAACCCCTATTATCACACCAACTGTGCAGTGATATCAGGCCCGCAGTCGGATGACGCCTTCACTTTAATGTAACAAATATATGCACACTTATATGAGAAACCTCGTATCGAAAGGTCGTGCCTTGCTGTTTGCGAAGCCATCACAACAGTGCTTTCGCAGCCAGAGCAGGGACAATCTACAAAACGCTCAGATCAGGAACTTGGCATGGAGTACAATCCCTGTCTATACGCCAGCCCAGCAGTGATTGGCTGGATCGTCTCTAGATCTGCAAAGTTTCTAAGGAGCACTGCTCAAGGCTGCCAAAATTCTTTTTCACAGAACATGTAGGTACATGTGACCTTGCTCTCTTAGGAGACGATGTAATTGCTTACAATTTGGCTTCCAAGTCTACAGATCTTCTATGATGCTAGAGGAGCCCGCCCCACGATTCCTCTCCCCATTCTTTCAGTAATAGCTGTTAGTGAGGAAGACTTGATAAACAAACCAAACAGTCCTTCCCTTTCAGAAGGTGAAAGGATTGAATCGTTGTGTGTATGCAGGTGAGATGATTACACGGGGTTGACTTAGCCAACACAGATCCTCTTGGAGAGTCTAATGATCAGGAAACCTTTGTGCTGAAAAACTCTCGCAAACGATCCGATGCATTGTTTGACTGGCTTGTGGGTTTGTATAGTTGATACGCTTTCTCCAGCCCTCGCAGATATGTGGCTTGCTCTGTTCCCGGTCCCCGGTGTACAAACCTAGGTGCTGGGTCGTGCGTGTGGGAACCTGACGCCCAGGCATATTAACATACGTAAGTCCGAAATTAGAGGGCGACGGGCGGCAGCATTTCGAGCCCGCTGCGGAAATAGTGGGAGTGCTGCCATACCGTGCTTTGGTGGGCTGCAGAGAGGGTCACTATGGCACTCCCATACTGTTTAGCTCATTTTGCTACTTCAAAGCCCTCTCTTTCAGCCCAAAATGGTCATTATGAAGACCCTTAAGATTAGACCTTTAATTTGCTATAGGTTGCTACTCCTATGTAAATTCCTAGTAATTTAAAACAGCTTTTAAAGGCTGAAATTGGTCGTTGAGGGAGAATGGTCTCGGGGCCAGAAATGGCCTCTTGTGGGAGGTGCCTTCCTCCGGAGAAGAACCCCTCCTAATTGCTAGCAGTGGGTCTCTTGCTTCGGGACGACGGCTGGCCGAAAGAGAATCCCTCATTTTGTCTCCCAACAACGCTTCCTTTTAAGTTTAAGTGCTTTGGCAGGCTGTAGATCAAATATTCATGTTGAATTGAGACAATCTGATTGATATTCTGAGGCTTTTGGCTGAGAAGGTAGGTGGGGAGTTGAAGTTGAAGTTGAAGGAAGGAGCTGCCCTGAGGAGGTACCTCAAGTTATATGGGGGCTGCTAGTAGAATTAAGTACCTATTAATAACCCTGCGAGTCCATCTTTCAGCTCCGCGACCCTTTTTGCTCCGTGACCATTCTCCTCAGAAAGGCAGCCAAATCGCAATTTGACTGCTCCCGAAAAGAGGAGAATTTACAGTAGAATTCATTCAAAGATGGTCTCGCAGAAATGGTAACCAATAACGGAATGGAGGCCATAGTGACCCTCTCTGCAGCCCACCCAAGCACGGTATGGTGTCAGGGTTGTCCACCTGAGGCACCTTCCATCATCCAACATTTGAAGCCACGCCGGTCTCGGCTGCTACGAACGGCGTACAGCCCTACTAAACTTCACTCATCAAGAAGCAGAGACCGAGCATGCACCTCCATTAATACTATCAACCAAGCGATCATTTGAATTTGTAAGCTGAAATGGAATAGAAACAGAAACAGAGAAAGCATATGACAAAGGTCCCAATCTGCCCACTCTTCCTTAACCCCTTCTCTTTCCATTCACGAACCGATGAGTGTCTCTTGAGTGACCGAGAGCCCCGAGTCTTTGTCGACCATTGGTTTTAGAGCACGTCTTGGATTGGCGACCAGCTCATACTGGACCTCATGACGTGGTAGCTCCCAGGTAGCCTTGGTAAATACCTGGCAAACCAGCTGGCGACGAGCGTCACCAGGATCACAAAAGGCAGGTACTTCAGCATCATCTCCGTGCCTGCCGACACGCAGATGAGAGCCAATAAGCTACTGAACACCAGAAATGAGTACTTTAGGTATACCGTTCCTGCCTGGAGATATACGAGCGCTGATACCACGCTGCAGATGGCCAAGTACTGCAAATTCTGCCTTCCTGGCGACCATGGCAGCATCAAGACGGCGTTAGAGCTTATGGTGCCATCTGATTGAGCTGATTCTATTGTTCTTGTTAGTTTTCTACAAACTTAATGCTGGGCCGAGGAAGTGGAGATATACCACTGCTGCAAAGCTTGCCTCCCCATGAAAGTGCTGCTGCTGAAACAGCCGCTGGGTAGCCCAGTACCACTGCTGTTGTGATGAATCTCCCCGGAACTCTGCGAACACGACGAGGCCATGGCAGACCCAAAGGCTCATGGTACTTCGGAGGAGCAACCCTGGTTGAGCTGTCATACCCGATCATCTGCCTGAGCCTAGCCTTGTAGCTGTCTTGAAACACGTCATCCTGGCTGATGTACGAGGCGTCTTTGCATGTATCCGTCGTCGTAATGACATTGTCATTGGTTTTTAGCCCTTGTCGGTCCCAGCAGTGGAAGATGACTTGGTAGTGTTTGTCCCCATGACGCCCCTGAACTGGATCTCTCCTTCCATCCATTTCTCTATCAAAGACCTGGGGCGGACGATCCGTGCAACGTTCGCTGCCGATTGAAACCTGAGCCGCGGCATATACATACGAAGCCCAGGGGATTTGCTTCTCGAATTCGGGGTTCCCTGATCTGTTCCAGTTCTGCCGCATCATACCGGCAACGTGTTCGAATGTCATGATCAGCCCATTTCTGGGCTGCGACTTGGGCATCAAGCTTCGTGGAAAGACTATATTCGAGTCTTCCTTATCACACCATGTCTTCTCGCTTGCCGCTGCTAAGCCACGAACCAAGACAACATCAACTACTAGACTGATTTCTTGATCGTATGGGGTCCGTGTGCCCCTTGACCCACCACACTCAGGAGATCGCAGGCGATGCCCCAAGGTGCGTGCCACGGCAGAAGTGAGCTCTAGCCTGCTTCCAAAGCCCGAAGATTGTTGTTGCCGGTGCGGCGATGTGGCCAATTGAGAGCCGTACTCGCCCGACTGCAGTGGTAGATGGCACATTTCGGTAGGAGGCCGCAGGAAGGACCGGGACCTGGAGTAGTTGGTAGTCATGTAGTCAGCCTCCTTGGTCCAATGAAGTCACATCAGAGCATTCGAATAAGATGTGAGCATTATTCTTCTGGGGACATGTTCCGTGTCGACCACCAAGTCTCCCAGAATGAAAGATTTGCCCGAGCGGTGTTGCGGTGTTCGTGCGAAAATGGCTGGCAAGACTGTAAGCAAGCCGAAGTTCAAAGTAGCTGAAGGAAAACGCACAGTATTCGAAGAGCCTCCGACTAAGAGGAGCTTTGCGGGTGGTATTCCTAGAAAGCTCCTGTAGGTATGTTGGGAAGGCTCTGTTGCCTTTCCAAGGATGGAGTTGAATATGCCTCATGTTCTGCCTCGCGCCAATCACGAATCACAAGTCTAATATGGTTCGGTCAGAGTGGCTCCACTGTCGTACACCTGTACACATTGTATTGGCTCTTTGAAAGGGGTTTGTTTGGTGAAATGGGAAAGGCTGCTCAGCCGCAGACATCATGAGCGACCAACCAGATGCCATCGCGTTCACCGAGATCAGGCAGCAAGACCGCCATTTCCCGTCATAATACTTTCACAGCCACGACGCATCCCAATAGCTGCTCCCGAATTCGTTACACAACACCACCACGCCTGTTCCTAGCTGGCTTTCCCCCTGACCTTGCCTTGGTAAGCGGCAGTACCAAACCAACATTGAATGCATGTCCTTGGATAAGGTCAATTTAAAGGCTGGCGTTCCAACGAAACCCTGCAGCAATTCAATTGACGAATCTTGAGAAATGACTTTGTGTTGGGTTGCTTTTTCTCCTCCTCTACTTTCGTCTTCCCCGTTGCTTGTCAGATCTATGCAGCGCACAGAGGCAATCTACTTATATTCGCTTCAACCTCGGTCTGGCTTGCCCTTATCAGGTCAGCCATGGCCAACCTATCCGGGTTGGTCGAACACCTACGGTGTCAAGCAAAACAAGACAGTGAGTTTCCGGGATCGCTGAGAGAGAGCGACGGGAGTACCTACCCCAGTATCCACCATCTTGGAAGATCGTTTCCAAATAAGACCTCGTTCTTCTCTAAATGTTTGTTACGTGCCCAGGAATCAACGACCGCGCCATGAGGACCAGGGCCGCACCGCTCTCTTTCCATCCCGTCAATGATACAGAAGATATGGCACCGGCAAACAAAAGGCAAGGGAGTCCCAAGCAGCTGATCGCAAATGCGAACCGAATGAACGTCCCTACCAAAAAGGAAACACTTGCCCGCCCTTTCCACGAACGCGGCAAGGGCAGGCCGTGGAAAGAGGCAAATCCTCGACCAACGACCCCACGGGGAGTAAGACAGCATCCTACCGACACTCAACGACCTTCAGAATTCGGTGACCGCCAGAAAGCAGGTGGGGAAGTGGAAGTCACGATCATGCAGCCCGTTACACGTCCCATGTCCCATGAGCAGCTGGTAGCTGAAGTCAAGGGGATATTTGCTGGGTTGGTGGGGGCTGAATCCAAATGCATTGAAGTTGACAGTTCACAAAACGCCCACGCCAAGACCGACACGGAGCCCAACGAACAGTGGCAATTGCTTATAAACCCGCTTCAGACCTTCCTACATGAGCACCACGACTTCTTCTCAGCATCGCAAAATACATCAGCAATTTCAGCTGTGAGAAGTTTCGCATTAAAGTATGCTATGCCGGCGAGGATGTTGCGTCACAGGCTTCCTGCTTCTTGAGGACACATGCTCACGTTTATCTACCTCACCTACTCCATCGTAGCCGCAACAGTCCTGAACTTCAAGCTTATGTGGATTGAGTGCTGGAACGACCTCGGTCGCTATAGTATTGCCACCAAGAACAATGATAATCGTGATGAGGAAATTTGGTCAGAGGTATCAAGATACTGGTATTCCAAGGCGAGCGACCAAGTGCGTACTACCGGCAGGCTTCACCATCACTTAGCAATCCCTGCGCCGCCCAATGCTACCAAACAGCTTTTCTACTATACCAAGAGCCTGTGTGTTTCAATATTATTCAAGTCCGCGAGAGACAGCATCCTCACACTGTTCGAACCTCGTCTGCCTGAGGGTTGTGCGCTGAGCGGCATGTTGGGGGCGGGCAATTTGTGCCGCGATGACTGGTTTAGAAGTGGCACGTTCGACAACGATGAAAGGAGATTTGGACTTCCTCTCCTCATGGAAGCTATATATGAGAGAGTCTCATGGTGTGGTTGGGTTGGTGGACATTTCAGAACCCCGAGATTTCACTCTGACCTCTTTGACGACCTCCAAAGCAAACACCACAGCGACGGCCTAGCCATACCAAGATACCCCCCGAACTCTTCATACCTACTCTCCACGATTCCACCAAAGTTCCTTGGGATGGCCATCCTTACAGCCATGGCCATCCCCGTCGTTTCTGCGGAACTTCCAAGAAGAGACGTCGTCACAATGGCGTGGGCTTTTGGGATAATGGCCAATGTTCCCAGCGGGTATGTTCTGGCTAACCCGCCCGTGCCCCCCCGAGCAGGTAATGGCGTCGAGGAGATAGTCTGGAAGATCGCCAGAGGCTGGTAAGACAGCCCATGCCCTGGGCTTCTCCCGTCGGCCTCACCTTACTGACTCAACCCCAGGGGCCTGACTTTCGGACCAGTCTTTGCTGCCGTGTTTGTGGTGCTACTGAGAGCCAAACTCCCCAGAGAGAAGCGTTTGCCATTCATAGCCCTGGTGTTCGTGATGTCGGTCGTGCTTATGCTTCTACTCAAGCTGTTTATGAGGGGCGATACGTTCAGCGTATTGGACTTCCTCGCGCTATGTGTCTCCTTCTGCGCAGGTGCAGCAAAAATAATCACCAGTGAACCAAGGGGTATGAGTGGAGTCAATGGGGACCTCGGCTTAGAAGGCGGTCGCCCTCAGTTCCCACAAGGCGATTTGGCGGGAAACCAGCCCGTCCAGCCTACTCGGGTGATTCACGAGGATGGCGGGGGAGATGACCTCGCGGCCGTGCAGTCATCCACCCGGAGCGATGATCCGTTCATCATTGGCGACGATAGTACGCTTGGTGATGTGGAATCACGTACATAAGCGTATCAGAACCAAGAGTATTAGGTTACCTGTGATGGGTGCAGGTGCAGCGGGGCATTGTTTGAGGATATTTGACCCCCCCCCCCACGTTCAACTATACTTTATCCAAGGTCTTCTGAGGCCTTGGAAAGAGACGGCGGGCAGCACCCCATACTAGTATAGTCAATAACCTCCTTTATCCATGGTGGTTACCTGCCACCTTGTTGGATCCACGGCACTGTTGGCTCTAACGCAAGTAGCGCATTGAAGCTCTACGTACTTTCAGACTTTCTCTATATACTTTTTTCACTACCCTGGGTGTAGTGTATGGAAGAATTGAGTGCAACTTGACATGATCACTCCATATCTGCTGCTATGCGCCGTTGTTGTTAATTCCCTACAGTATATGTGGGTTTGTGTAGTACATAAGGTACACTGCTACCTTAACACCTAAATTTCTTAATACTTAGTTATAAAAAGTAAAAAAAGAAGCTATTTTTAAGTTTAGGTTGATTAGAAGTACTTATAGTCTTTTTTTTAAGTTTTTAAACCTGCTAAAAGCTAAGAAATAGTAATTTTTATTTTTTTAAATTCTCTACTTACTTATAATAACCTTAAGCTTCAGCCACACTATATATTAGATAGTTACCCCTTGTTTCTTTTAAGTAACCTTTATATTACCTATTTAAATATCTATAATACCCATTTTAGCCCTACAAATACTTATTAAAAAGACCTATGAGAGGTTTAAATAGCCTTTTAGAGTACTTAATTAGGTTTGTACTGCTGTAGAAGAAGAAGTCACCTGGAGAATTCTGGCTAATGGGCAGGGGGTTGACAACAACGGCGCATGGCAGCAGATATGTACGCTACTTGCAATGGGCATAGCAAGCTCGAGTGCATATCTTGAAGGAACACCTTAGCCAATCACGGACGCGAGCTCATGGCAGATATTTTGTGAGAGTTTCTGGCAGTCAATACAGCAAACGTAATTTGGAACGGTGGTTATTCTACATACTGGTTTCCGCAGGGCTCTTTTTCAGTAGGATAATCCAATCCGAGAGCGACATGTGTGGGAATATGGGTCCAGAGAGGGAGATGTCGACAGCGAAAGTGAGAAGGCTGAGGTGCATTGCAGCAGGACGACTAGGTGGAGGGGCAAGAAGGTGACGAAGTTGTTTTTATTCGTCAAAGGCCTACGATTCGCTCCCCAAGGAGCTTGGAGCAGCCTGCCCTCAAACCCACTTCAGAGATACCAAGCATACTCAAGTCCATGGATAGAGACTCTGTTATCGAACATAGCAGTTCGGACCTTGAGTTAGACATATGGCACCAAATATAAGTAGGGGATTCCTCCTGGGTTCAGAGACCCATCACCACCTGTCGGCCCTGGATCTCCAACGTATAGTCGCATCTTTGCAGATCTTTTTTAGTCGGGAAACCAAGCGGATTGTATACACCCGGAGCTCTCCCGTCACCCGATCACTTCCAAAGTGCGTGATGCTCACCTGGACACTGATTGAGCGCTCTATACTCACCTCTTACTCACATCAGAGATTGGCCAAGTCCGGGACTGGGGTGGCTGTACAGATATACAGGCAGCCAGTGTCCGCCCACCCAGCTTCGTGGGTCCACCCACCCAGCTCCAATTATACGCCCACCCAGTACTTATAATTTGGCGTGCACTCCTTATAAATATAAGTACCTTTTTTCTTAAGGTGCGGGGTTAAGCCTAACCCTAGGGAAGCTCTAACTCTATAGGTATTTAGCTATAAACTAAATTATAAAAAAAAATATTTAAAATATTTTTAAAATTAAAAAAAAAGTTATATATTTAATATATATATTAATAATAATTCTTTAAATTTTTTAAATAATAAATTTTATTTTAAAGAGAAAAGGGTTAGGGCTTTCTTAAGGTTAGGGCTTAAGAGGGTACTTATATTTCTTTAAATTAAACTTAAACAAATTATATAAATAATATAATTTTAATTTTTCTTTTAAATTTATTTAATATTATATAATATTAAAATATATAATATATATTTTAAATATATATTATATACTTAGAAGATATATAATACTCCCTATTTAGTTTTAAACTAAATGTACTGGGTGGGCGTACAATTGGAGCTGGGTGGGTGGACCCACGAAGCTGGGTGGGCGGACACTGGCTGATATACAGGTACTAGGCAAGGGTAGTAGGTAGAATACCAGATCAAAGTTGACTATTACTTCCACTAGGCCATTCGTCAGACAACCTACTCTCAGACCTGGGCAAGGCAAACATGGCTTATCATAGAATGACGGGCCGGTCCCTAATGGCAAGTTTCACTGTGGCCGGCCGTCCTAGTTGAACCAGACGAAATCACTCTCTGATTGGACAGTGTTTCAAGTGAGAAGTGTACAACGATGTTGTCAAAATAAAGTTATGCCCGGCATCTGCATGGTCCTGCTCACTCTCCATCTTCATTGTAGGAATACCGGGAACGCTGTGAGTTTTTTCATTATTCCAATGCTCCTTACTACAAGATTAGACTAAACATCTAATGAGTTAGCCGCTGCTATAAACCTCCCCACCTCTCGCTTTCCGCCGCATCCTCGTCTCTGTCCTCTCTTATTTTTCGTATGTAAGTGGTGGTCATGCCTGCGGTCGTGGTATCAATCGCCTCAGCCAGTGGGAGGGCCATTCAAAAGCAGAAACCAAAATCGAATCCTCCCAATAACATTGACGACAGGGGAAATCCCACATTCCAGATGTTTCGCCTCTTCCCTTGCCATATTTCGGAAACCCATCACGAAGTGAGTCCATGCTGTCGCCCCTTCTATCTGAACCTCGCCCTGCAACGGCCCATAACCTCACCCTGACAGACCAGCTCCGCGCTGAACTCCGAACCGTCTAGTGTGAGGTAGATGTCGAAGTACACGCGGTAAAACGTTCCTTGCGGCGTGTCCATGCGCTCGAAGTCCTTCTCGAGATTCTTGCGCGAGAGATCCGATGTGAGTGTGACGACCTCCTTGATGCCTGAAGAGCAAAGTGGTTAGCACCGTATGCACTGTGGTTGTCAGCTTGGTAAGGGCACGCAGGGACTTACGGGGATCCTTAGTGTACTCCGGACAAACGTCGTCGTCACAAGCATACAGGATGTCTTCGTACATGAGTGTTGCTCCGGGTGCGACTTGGCGGAAAAAGGAGACCTTGACGGGCTCTCCGATCTTGACCTTCTGACCCTTCTGCACGAAAATCTGGCGCGTGAATTTGCATCGGTCCTTGCCGTCAAGCGACGGCACACGGTATGCCTCTGGGTGGTAACCCTCCTTGAATGGCTGCAGGGTGGCCATGAGGTAGTGTCTCCGTGCAATACGGTGGGTGATGACACGCTCCGTGATACCCGCGGTAACGGCGCCTTTGACAATGGCCGCAACCGAGTCCATAGGCCGTACGACCTTGGACTGGAACTGTGGAGGCACGTGCAGCTTGATTTGTTGGAAGAGGTACTCGGAGGCACCGAAACCACCGACGACCAAGATATTCTGCAGTGCGCGGTTCTGCGCCTGGATCGCGATGATCTGGTTTCGCACCAGCTCGAGAATCCGGTTCACCACGGGCTCGAAACACTGCAAAATCTCCTCGTTTGTGAACGTCATGTAACCCTCCTCGATGCCGGCCTCGGGGAACTCGGCCTCGATGCCCACATCCACGGCCCATTTTTGTCCGTTGTTGCGGAAATCTGCCTTGATCCGGTTCTCAAAGTCCATGATGCACTTGGCGTACACACGGCCTGCGGTCTTGGACCCATCCGGTAGCTTCATTTTCCTGATCTTGGTCCTCAATATGTTGCTGAAGTTGCGGTTCAGGGCGGTCGAACCGCAAGAATCTCCGGATCCGGCGGTGCACTCGGCCACCGTGAAGGGGTTTTCGTCTTCGACCTCGTACGCGATCAAGTCGACGGTGCCACCACCACAGTCCACAATAAGCAAGGCGTCGTGTACTTTGAGGTTGAGGAGACCGGTCTTCGCGCAGAAGAGCGCAGCGGCTTCGGGCTCAGATACCAGCGTCAATCGGTTGTCGTTCTCGTCTCGGAGGAAGCCGGCCTGGATAGCAGCAGCTCTTGTGGCGGCCTTTCCAGCGTCGTTCCAGATGGCGGGCACCGTCAGATAGTACCGGATGTTGCGCTCCTCTCTGTTAAAGACTTCACCCAGGGTCTTCTGCAGGGCTGCCCGCATGGCCTGGCGGAGCTTAAACAGGTAGTCTGCGGCGACGTCGATCTCGGATTTTCCTGGTGGCAGAGGTGGCAGGTTGATGGGGTCGATATATGTGTTACCGGAAAGCATCAGCTGCAGCTTGAACCATTCTACCTTCTGTACCCCTGGCTTCGGGTATCCTGTTGGGGCGAGGGCATCGGCGATATCGGGGCCCCAGCCGACAACTTTTTGGTACTGGTCGTAGTAGAGCACGGTGGGAATCTAGAGAGGGCGTGTCAGCTGGGAGGTAGGTCAACGTCAGCACTATTGGCTCGTTGGCGTACCTTTTGCTTGGTGTATGATCCGGCACCTGGCCATTCTGTGATGATGTCCTCCTTTGCCTCGTTGTTTGTTGCGAATGCAAATGCGACACCGGAGAAGGTTGTGCCCTGGTAAGTTGGTCAGCGGGTTGAATCTTGCGACATGTCCGTGGGTGCCGGGCTCCTTGCTTACAAAATCAATGCCAACAATCAGTTGCGCCTTGCTCCTGCTGTTGCCCTCGACCTCGGCAGCGGGCCGGGTGTATGTAGCGGTCGGAAGGTTCTGGCTCGGAGGAGGGCCGTAGCCTCCGGCACCGCCAGTATAACCTGGCGGGCCTCCGGCGACTGGCGGGCCGCCTTGCATTGGTGGAAGTTGAGGGGGGTAACCGGCGACGGGGGGAGCTCCAGTATTGATGGGTGGAGGGCCACCGACCATCTGCGTGGGAGGAGTTCGAGCCTGTCCTGTATAGCGTGGGAAGGCGGATGTCAGTCAAGGAGTTAGGTTAGGTTGGGTGGTGGTGGGGGCAGCTCGATGTATGTTCACAAATGACCGGGCAAGGTTGGTTGGGTTTGGTTGGGTAGATGGGCGAGGGGATTAATAAGTTGGGGGCACGGGAGAGGGGGTCTGGAGGGGGTCTGGAGAGGGCTGGAGGGGGAGGGGTTTGTGAGGGTGGGCGGATGGAGGGGGACCCACCAGGATATCCAGCCGTGTAGCTCGGTGGCCGCTGCCCTTGGCCGGGGTGGTTCATCTGGGGCAGGGACTGCTGCGAGGAGTTGGAGGCGATGGAGGGTGCTTGGCCGGCGGGTCGGACGTGGGATGGGGGAGTGCTGTTGTGGGTGGACGATTGGGACGAGCCCTGCGGCGGGGGGGTGCGACTCTGGCTCTGCGATAGGTCTGGCGACTGGATGCTGGCGCTCGATTTGCGTTTCGCAAAGCCAAGGTGTTTCAAGCGGGAATTCAGAGAGCTCATAAGGGAGGAGGAATGCAGGAACGATTTAAAGAGCGGCGGGGGGTGCTGTATTAAATCTTAAAAGGGACGAAACCCAAGGGTGGCACGATTCAGCCGCCCAGCCCAAAGACGGGGAGTAGGATGGATGGGGGAAGCGAGGTAGAAGGGGGGGTGTGAGAGGGTGGGCAAGGACAGGCAGGACAGCGCAGGACAGGACAAGATAGGACCCAAAGGGAACGAACAGGGTCGGAAATAAGGCGACGGTAAGGTAGGCAGGTAGGTAGTAATATTGTCTGTCCTTGTTCGCTCAGGATGGTTTAGGCTGGTGCCGCTGCCGTTGCTGCTCCTGGGGCTGGGTTGGGTTGGGTTGGGTTTTCGGTTTTGGTTGTGGGTGAGAGCGGGCGAGAGAATTGAGGGCGTAGGATTGGAGGGGGAATGGAGGAGAGGAGTGCGAGTGAGAAATTAGACAGATGCAGGACTGCTTCGCTGCGGGAGCGTTGCCGTTGGCGTTGCAGGTACAGTTGCAGTTGCGGATGCGGTTGCGGTACGGCTGGGCTGACTGCCGCGCCGTGCATGAGGCAGCTGCTTCAGGTTCTCGAGAGTGTGCTGTCCGTCTCAGGACCGTGACTCTTGTCTGCCGGTGAACCTTATGGGGCGAGGACTTTTTGGTGACTTGTGATGACTGTAGTCGGGCTCAGGCTCTGTCTGGCTCAGGTACAGGCTTCAGGCACACTTCAAGGTTGCCGTCTTCTGTCGCAGGGGTGTGTATGGATGGCCCTGTCTGCACCCAAAGCAAAAAAGAGAGCATGTAGTTGGAATTGGAAATAGAACAAGAGAGCGGGCAAAGGCTGTGCAATGGACAAGTCTTCGGGTCCGCAACGAGGACGGGCTGCTGTCCCTCTTTCTTTGCGACGACTTTCCGTTTCCAGCAATGTTCCGGTATGTCGTCCGGGTCGGCTTGAATATGGTTGGCCTGGTCTGGTTGTTGGGTAGATAAAGGCCTTGACCGCTTGCTTGCTTGAGTGACTTGCAATTGCAGGCGTGATTGCGGGCGTATGCGTGTGTGTGTGTGTGTCTCTGTCCGTCTCGTCTCTTTGGCCGGTCAGATAGAGATATTGGCAGTTCGTTGCTGGCCCGGCAGGATGGGTGAATTGGGACTGGTCTGGGATTGGATTGGAGACGGAGACGGGGCACCTGAGACCGGGGACTGGACGTGGGACGTAGGACTTTGTGTGTGAATAATGCCAACGACAAGGACTAAGCACCAACAAGCCGAGAGCTGAGTCCTACCGTCTGTACTGTTGTACTGTTGCGGGTCCCACTTGCTCGCAGCACGAGAGCTGCACTGCACCTGTGTGGCTGAGGGAAAAGGACAAGACTTTTTATTTTGACTCCGCCGACATGGACTTAGGACCTCCAGGACAACCAGGACCACCCACTTATCACCTGGCTGGCCATGCACACATCAACCCAGCGCTACTACACGAAGAAAATGCTCTCTTGCTGTCTCCCGTCGTCATCGTCTCTCCCCGTCAGCAGCCGTCGAGACAGGGCTGAGCGAGCTTGTCCGAGGCCCGAGTCCTACATGGTCTTGCTGTGTCTCAGTGTGGGTGTTCTCCAGTAGCAGTAGTAGTACACCAGCTAGGCGTATGCAGGTGTGCTGCATGCTCGGCCGGGACCAGCCAGTCCTTGGGCGGCCAGCTAGGCCGGTACGGTACCGTTGCAACGGCGGTGCTAGGGCTGGGCTGCGGTGGAATATGCAGTTGATTGCTGATGACCCTGATGAAGGATGAAGGGCTAGATGGGGTCAGAGCCATGCCGCTGCAATTTGCCACGACGTGTCTACCCTCAGACCTGCTCCCTTTGTTTTCCTGCTCCCTCGTGGTGAGATGACCTCGTGAGTGGGACTTGTCTGGAAGGCCAATTTCAGGGTGAGCAGCCAACCTCTGTTGGGCATGCGCAGGGTTGCAGTCCTACCGCAGGAAGGATTCTCTGGACTGGACTAATTAAGAATCCTACCACCAGCCGGCCTGGCCCTCTGTCCCCTCATGAGATAACCGGGTCGGCCGTCTCTGGACAGCATCTTTGGGGGCAACAAGGTCAGAACCACAGATCGAATCTCAAATTTCAAATCAAGCTCAGTCGTGGCGGCCATCGAGAGGACACAGCAGCGATCTACTGTACCTAGGCATGCACACCACCAAGCCGGGGCGTACTCTTGAATGGACTGCGTCTGGATGCGGCCGGGTGACACAGCACCAACGTCGGCAAACAAAGGGCTGGTTGTTCAGCCTTGATCGACGTTCGCCTCCCTCCTCCAGGGCCGCTGCCAACAGAAGAGATGGCCTAGATAGCCATTCTGACAGGTTGCTGGGCTCAGTGACAGCCAGTGCAGATGGACCGTGGAGGTGGCGGCCTTTTGGGGGCCAATATGCATCTAGAAGCATCTGAGACTGCTGCTGCATGCCATGAGGTATCATGTTCATTCATCCGTGCTCCGTGGCGTGTGAAAATGTCGTCCCGACTCTGGACGGGCAGCGGCCGCGCTGACAACGCCCGAGGTCCGCATTCAATGCAACGGGGCCGCCTGGGCAGTCTGGCACTGGCTGGGTGGGCATGTGGTCGGTGCTTGGTTGATCGTGGGCCCTCTCGATCTGAGATTTGACTTTTCCTTTGCCCACCCGCGCAAGCCATGCTGTATCGAAATTTCCTGTCTTCAGCTCAGTCTCAGTCTCCTTACTATCAGGTGCCACATCTCGTGATGCAGCAGGTGCCGCGAAAATGTTAATTCGCGAAAGTCATTCATATGCACAGCCTGCTAGCAAACGGGCGGTGAGAAGCCCTTTCCGAACTTTCAACCCGCGCGCCGAGCCGAGCGAACGGTCGCACGTTGAACAACGGACTAGATAACAGACTATGTGGGCTCGGTGGACTATGCTGACTATCCAGTGTAGCTTGGCCGAGGACAAGGTAGTCCTGTCAACTGGGATCGCCCGAGGGCCGTGCTTCTGTCCTGGCAATGGGTCACCAGTAACCGAACCCGACTTCTCCAGACTGCCCATCCACAACAGCAGTAGCTACCAGCTTCACCACCACCTATCAGCATCACCATCATCATCGTCATGACATGAAAAGCGAGCCGAATATAGCTCCTGCCCATCCCGACACAACGACTACTAGCCCCGTTCTATTTCCAACTCTCCCTCGAGCACCAGCCAGGTGAGCCAACCCCAACCCCCTCGCTGCCTTCCGGCAGTGCAACCGTGCAACCGATGGGCGCCGGCAGCGCAGGGGGCGGAGCTGCGGCTGAGCCATGTGGGCACAGCTGAGTCGGCCGGGGCAGGGATCTTCTGCTCCTCACCACCGCGGCGCTTAAGCAAGCACGAGCGACATTTTGGCCATTCCCCACTCTGGAGCGAGCAGGATGCGCAGGATCGTGCAGTGAAAAGAAGAAGAAAAAGCCGCCCGCTCAGTGACGCATGCGCAGTACTTGTGTGTGTCCGTGTCGCGTGGCATTGCGCCATTGCCCGTGCGACCTTGGCCTTTGGCAGTCAGTCACTGGCCGTGTCTGACTGTGATTTGAAATTGAATCGACTGACGCCGTTGAATTGAACCTGGCGGCTACTGACAAGTGACTGCTTCCCTATGATTTGGTACCTTGCCGCGGGGATGCGTTTGCTGGCCGGCCACGGTCGCACAGCATAATTGCGATGCGGGCATGTTCTCTGCCTCTCACCCGCCTTCTCTTATTTACATTCCTTTTTTAGAGGCTTGACTTTATTTCATTGTCGTCAGCTTGGCTTCCCGACCATGATGTGCGATGCATGCTACTGGACTGCCTTAGGTGGTAGATTGTAGTACTAACTCCATCAAACCCAGGGTGTTACGGCGGGATACACTGCTGTAAGAACATGTTCTGTGCTTTCCATAGATATAGCAATATGTGTAATCGGATCGTGGCAGCATTTCAAAACGGTCAAGCTCAGCTACTGAGCTTGGATATTTGCTGACCCGAACCCCTGCGACAAATCGTGAAGCCTGTCAAAATAAATATCCAAGCACACTCAACACTACAGCTCAGATTCGGAAAGACTGAGTCTGATTAAGTGTTGAACACATGTTTCCGGCGCTATGCCATAACCTGCCTGTCATAAAACTGTTTGTCTTCCTGACCGAGGCACAAGTAATCGATACAGGACCCTGGCTTGGCAAGTGAAGAGCCTCCGAGAAACGGGGATCCTCTTGGTCGTCTGTCCTTGAGTAGTCGGGACCGGTTATGTAAGCACTATCGATAGAGTGCGACAGGGAGCCGTCATCGGCAACCAGTAACAAAAAAGTTAATGTTCAGCAAGACGATGCATTGAATGTTGCCCCCCTGTCAACGAATTTGACGATTCTTCGAGCGCAGTGCGCTCCAACCTTCGTTTGCCATGTCGCGCAGAGCAGTGGGTGACTTGACAACACCAATTGATTGTTCACTGTAGACTGATGTCTCTCAGGTTGCAAACGCCCCATGGGCTCGATCCCTCTGCCGGGCGAACCGCCGCATCTCGGTTCAGAGCGTAATGAGTCAACGGCTCCCACGCACATCATTCCACCAGCTTTCATACCACCGTCTGTCAAGGACAATACACTCCGGCCGAGCGACATTTGCACAAGCCCACGGGCCCGAAATTTCCTTCGCAGATATCCCGACCGAGAAGACAACGCCACAGACCCTGACCGAGAAGATCGTCCAGCGCCATGCCGTCGGTCTCCCAGAGGGAAAGCTCGTCCGGAGCGGCGACTATGTACAGATCGAGCCTCACCGGTGTATGTCCCACGACAATACTTGGCCTATTGCGAAGAAGTTCATGTCTATGGGCGCCACCCGCGTCAAGGACCCTAGCCAGATGGTTTTCGCACTCGATCATGATGTGCAGAACAAGACCGAGTCCAACCTGAAGAAATATGAGCAGATTCAGGAGTTTGCGAAGAAGCACGGCGTTGTCTTTTTCCCCGCGGGCTACTCAATCGGGCACCAGGTCATGGTGAGTGTGCCAAGGCTTGAATAATCAGCCATGATGTGCTAACACCTCGTCAGGTCGAAGAGTTGTTTGTCTGGCCGGGTACGTTGTGCGTGGCGTCGGACAGCCATAGCAATATGTATGGTGGTATCAGTGCTTTGGGGACCGCTTTAGTGAGGACAGATGCTGCGTCAATTTGGGCAACCAAGAAGAGTTGGTTCCAAATTCCTCCCGTCGCGCAAGTAACTCTTACGGGAACACTGCCTCCAGGAGTGACCGGCAAAGACGTTATTGTTGCGCTCTGCGGGCTGTTCAACAGCGATGTACTCAACCATGCGGTCGAGTTCACCGGCTCCGAAGAGACGATGGCAAGTATCTCGGTCGACAACAGACTTACAATCAGTAATATGTCAACTGAGTGGTCCGCGCTTTCTGCAATGGTGTGTCCCTGATCTTTAAACAATTGTATATCGGGGATTGTCTAACCTCACATGCCCGTCAGTTCCCGATAGACCGGACTCTAGAGCGCTGGTTGCGATACAAGGCTACAGAAGCAGCAATGCATGAGGACCGGACGACCAGGCAACGGATTACTCACGAAAAGATTGATGAGCTCTACGCCAATCCTGTCCACGCCGACCCCGGGGCACACTACGCGAAGCAGCTATACCTTAATCTCTCAACTCTGTCGCCTTATATCTCCGGTCCCAACTCCGTCAAGATTTCGACTCCTCTTAGCGAGCTTGCGCCAAAGAAAATCAAGGTCGACAAGGCGTATATTGTATCCTGCACTAACTCGAGGGCCTCCGATCTTGCTGCAGCCGCAAAGGTCTTCCAGGATGCCGCAAAGGCTAACGGCGGCAAGACCCCTAAGATCGCAGACGGTGTCAAGATGTACATCGCGGCGGCCTCAATTCGCGAGCAGGAGATGGCTGAAGATCAGGGCAACTGGCAGACCCTGCTCGAAGCTGGGGCTATCCCACTCCCAGCCTCGTGTGGGCCTTGTATCGGACTAGGGACCGGTCTTCTCGAGCCCGGCGAGGTTGGAATTTCTGCCTCGAACCGCAACTTCAAGGGGCGCATGGGTTCTCGAGATGCTCTCGCCTATCTTGCTAGCCCTGAGGTTGTAGCTGCCAGCGCTCTCAATGGCGTCATCGCGGGCACAGGTGAATATGAGATACCAGAAAATTACTCGGGCGTGGAATACGGCTACGGTACTGGTCGACCCGCAACCATGGAAAGCGAGCTTACCAACGCTCTGGAACAGCTCGAGTCACTCATTGACCGGGTCGAGTCCTCAGTCGGTGATGACACAGCGAAGGCCACTACTCAAATTCTCCCGGGCTTCCCAGAGAAGATCACCGGCGAGATCGTGTTCTGTGATGCCGACAACCTCGACACTGACAACATCTACCCCGGCAAGTACACATACCAGGATGACATCACAAAAGAGGGCATGGCCGAAGTCTGCATGTCGAACTACGACCCGGATTTCGGGTCAGTCGCCAAGCCCAATGACATCCTCGTGTCAGGATTCAACTTTGGCTGCGGTTCCTCGAGAGAGCAAGCCGCGACGGCAATCCTGGCCAAGCAAATCCCGCTCGTCGTGTCGGGCAGCTTCGGAAACATCTTCTCGCGGAACAGCATCAACAACGCGCTCCTGGGCCTGGAGGTGCCCCGCCTCATCGAGCGCCTCCGCGCAACTTTTACCCGCGACGAGAAGACACCCACCCGACGCACGGGATGGACTTTGACATGGGATGTGGCGCGGAGCACCGTCGAGGTGCAGGAGGGTGAGAACGGTGACCGCTGGGAGGAGAAAGTCGGCGAGTTTGCCGCCAACTTGCAGGATATTGTCGCCAAGGGCGGCTTGACGGAGTGGACCAAGCACGAGATCTCGGAGTCCGAGTCATAGATACCTTGTAAAACACTGGTGAGGTCAGCTTGATACCGAGCGGTTTGTCGTATATGAGAAAATAGAAATACCTGCAATCTCGTGAGTAACATCCGTCAACAACCTGAGCATGCCACGAATGCACTGAGGCTGCCCAAAATAGGGAAACAGAGAAGAAAAAAGCGACACCATGGACGGGGAGCGGCCCGCCGTTTCCTGGGGAGAAAACGGCGACAGAAGATTGAGCGACCCAGTGTATTAGTAGGAGTCACTCTGGGGCAAACCCTACGAAGTTTCCTCCACGATAACCAGGCTTCCCACGTGTCGTTTTTGATGGTTTGATCAGGATGAAGACCAGGCTGCTAAGGCTGACGCTTGACTCTTGGTCACCAAAGCAATGATCAGTCAAACATGGATGACGGGGAAAACCATGTGCCAACCTCCACGCTCTCCGGTCGTACAGTCTCGACACGCCGGCTGGCTGTGGCTACCAGGCGATTAATTGGGCAGCATGACGTGTGTAGATATATGGAGATGAATGTGAGCCATGCTTGTGACATGTGCAGTCGTTGAGCCTACTCCGCGAAGACTATTCGGAACCCTCCAGCTATAGGATGTCTCAACTACCCAGGTGTACAGACTAATGCAGACATATTACAATTCTTTAAGCTGAGAGTTGATTGGGGGAAAAGTCCCACAGGCGCCCATGCTGCGACTCGACTAGGTAGGGTCATGAGACATGATATAGAGGACGAAAGGAAGCAAGAAAATCATGGGCTATTAAGGCAAATACTATCCGAGGTGCCCGGCGAAGAGCTAATTAGCATTTGCTCTGGAATTGGCTGGGTGATTGTAAAG
Organism: Diaporthe velutina; assembly: GCA_038088505.1. Classification (NCBI taxonomy): domain Eukaryota; kingdom Fungi; phylum Ascomycota; class Sordariomycetes; order Diaporthales; family Diaporthaceae; genus Diaporthe; species Diaporthe velutina. Next base: position 20,892 of record JBBWSJ010000128.1, on the reverse strand, counting down.
AAGACAGGAGGAGAGCGTTGCTTGTACATGTGAGAGCGCGACACAACTTTATGCGCGCATATCTATCTACACTTTCGTACAACTCTAACATACTTCTAACAGCAAATAATTCATGAGACTGAGAAGGCGCATTCGAGGGATTTTAATCACAGGTAGAAATGGACATGATCTGGTCCTTAACGCTCTGTTTTCAAGAGACCCGTTACTCGGAGAAGCTAGGCCAAGGTCGTCTATGGATTGGCATCAACACTGAGCGAACCCAAATAGCATACCCGTAATATTACTTTCTACTCGACCGCTCGCTAGCTGTCCTCAACGGTCGCTTTCGAAATATTCAGGCCACCATGGCTTGACGTGTAAATCTTCCACATTGATTATTGTGACAAAACGCCAAGCCCTTGTGAACAAGACATCTGGGGCTGATCCCGAGTCCACAGCTTTGCTGCCACAAGTTACCCTCCTGCTTTCGTGTGCTCAGCGACAGCAGACCTCTCATGTCTTTTGGAGAGCTTGAACGCCTCAGCCCACACTTTGACATCATAGAACACAAGGCTTGCGTACGTATTAATCGACCGCATGGTGCAACCCATGTTATCTCAACTCAGGCGCGAAAGAGAACCTGTAGAGACGCTGTATTCCTTATGACACTGAGAAATATGGCATCTACAAAAGCCTGATGAAGTTGCTCGCACCACCGGCATACATTAATATGGTTTCGCACAACCGGAGTTTTAGTCACTTGGTGTCTCTGTTCGGAGGCAATTCATTCAAGAGCCGAATGCCAGTACCACCAGCTCCTGTCGAAACTAGAGAGGGGAGAAATATGATTGAAAGGTCCTTAACATTGCTTCTGAGCAGTCTGCTCCAGGCTTGATCCCGACCATGTGGTGATCACTGACTATGAATAAGAGAGAAGAGAAAAAGAAAAAGAAAAAAAAACTCACTGAGACGGCGCTGGCAACTTCGAAATCCCACCTACCTAGGTATGTATCGGAGCGAACGCACGCAGAATTGCTACATCGTCTTCTTCTCAGGCTATTTTCCCTTAAGTCCCAGGTTGTGCACCCAAAATCAGGTTCGTAAGACAATCACCCTCCATCTCTTGGTTGGATGAACATCCCGGCTATTCAGATGGCCAAAAGGGTCGGAAAACGGCATCAGGCTCGGTTGGCTGAGCGGGTCTAGCACCTCAGCGACTCTCTCTTGTGGTAAAGTTTGGGACTTCCTTGCGGTGGGATGCAAGGCGAGAGCACAATTTATAAGCCCGACGGCAAGGAGCCCTTCATGTTTTAGAGAGCCCTGATCTCAAGAACAAAGGCTGTGAGAGAGTGCACGAGACATCTACAAGGACAACAAGTCCTTGAACGGTTTCCTCGCCCAGCCTGACGGAGGATACTTAGCTGCAACTATTTGCCAAAGCCCGGTTGGAACTCAAGGTCTCCGTGGCAAAAGTTCAGTGACAAACAGGTGCCGAGAATGCGACACCCGACTCAATTTGTTTTTAAGAAGGTCAGCTCCCCTCGATTCTGAATCTCGCGCCATTCTTGCATGCCAAGGCTTGACACAATCTTAGAAAGTATTTCGCCGTGAATGATGGGCATCTTTCCCAGCACCAACGTGCACCGAGACAGTCGAACCCTGGCCAGTAGATAAGGATCGTCGCCTTTTCGATCGAGCTGCAAGGCATGTGCGACCAGAGTGTCCTACTCTGCGGCTCTGAGACTCAGATATCGGGCGCATCGTTGGCCGAGATTTGGTTGTGCCTCTCTTGAGTCCTCCTTGGCGGACGAGAGTGCCACCCGGCAGCCTACTTCATTGCGATGTACCCAGGGGAACTGACCAATACACCAAATGTGATAGAAGACCTCTGATGAAGTCCGCTAGCCTACCCACTGCACAAGTGACCGTCGTATGGTCCTTATTCACGCCGTCCTGAACTCGTTAAGCAGACACAATCCGGCCAGGGCCGTTGTTGATCACGCTGCTGAAAAAGCAAGGAAACCGTAAAGGATCCGGGGGAAAGACGCCATACTTCGATACCGGCTTTTGATGTTGGCAGTTGGTGCTCAAGGGGTGCAAGAAGGGATGTTCCAAGCCGGCTGGTGTCAACTTCTCTTCCTGCCCTTCCTGGCTGTAATACACGATCCGTTTGCTGCACATTGCCAATGGCTCGTGGAGACGTCGAGCTCGTGCAGCTCTGCAGTTGCCTCCTCTCATCCAGTAGCACCTTGCCCATTATGCGACTGTGGTTTACAGAGCAGTGACCTCGTCGTTTCCCGGTCCGACATCCAGGCAGCAGGCCTTGGTGGGTGATGCCATTCTCTGCTGGTGGACTGCGCCAGGACTCCGGGGTCATTGTAGCCTCAGATGCCACGAGGAGAATGGGCTGTGAGCACTGGATGCACACCAGCTTAATTGCTGCTAGAGGACAAGTGTTTCATCACGCATTTGGGGGATGCAATTTTGGATGTAGACCTTAGCGCCAGTCTCGCTCAACAACTAAGAGTAATTAATTAGTAGTTTGGCCGCTGGTAATTAGCCACAAGTAGCAAGCCGTTTGAAGAAACGTTGCAGGATCTGGGATTGGCACGACGTGAATGGCTTCATGGCCTTCGTCCGGACTCTTTTGCGTGGCACGGACCCAGCCAGTGTGGAGAAGTGCGATGAGAAGCATGAAGCAGGGTAAGAAACGACAAATAAGTAATCTAGTATGTACTGTGTAATTAATTTGTATTACTTACAATAAGGGGGTGTCGCGTGACCTTTTTGTTGCCGAAACATTCTCCCCTCTTGGTTTGGAGTCTGGGGCGTCTGCGCCTAGAAAGTCTGGGAGTCCTGAGCTCCGGGCCCCAGGCCTTGCCATTTTGCTTGGGATCGGGTGTCGGTGGCGCCTTCCTCTCGTGAGGTTCGTGTCCTGTGACTAGCAAGTGCTTTCTTGTCGTTCTGGACCTCCTCATACTGAGAATCCGGGAGCAAGGCCTCAAAAGTCTGCACACCTGTTCCCTTTCGGGCAACGTCCGCCCACGACCTGATGCCATCGATTCGGTCCTTTCGTTGTCCTTGGGCCCCCACATCACCTGGTTCGGATCCCCCAGAGACGCTCCCTTTGTATCGACGTGCGAGAGCCGTACCTGCCAGGACACGCAGCGCCAGCCAGAGAGTTTGGCATTGATATCACGACTTCTTCGTGTCTCAAAGCGGACGTGGCCAATTGAGCAAGGCGTGTTCGCGACAGTGACTGGGCTTCTTGAGTGACAAGCCATCGCACTGGAAAGGCCCAAGACTCGCCCCAGACAGGACACGCCGGGGAAACACGCTGGTTTGGCCCTGTCTCGACTCATTCCCAGTGGCACCTTTTCTCCACGGGCACCCACGATTTCCTCCACGACTGCCGCCATTCCACCACAATTTCCCCGACGAGGTCTCGTCACCCCATGGAAGCCCACTGCTGAATTCTGTGGGTAGAATTAGCAGCTCTGTGACTGTGGGTACGACCACCGTACTACGTCATTCGGCCCCGGCCGCTGCCATTACTCGGCGCGAGATTCCCTGGAAGGACGACCGTCGCCGAATCGATCAATCGCCGTGCTGTGTGTGAGTGGTGTCCCAAGCTGCTGGGCGAACCGACAAAGTGGATGTGCTGCCGTACCACACCCACGAGGCAGTCCAGCATTCCGTCGCTAAAGCACAACCTGCAGCCCAAGCTTGAGGCGTTGCATGAGGCGAGCAAGTGACACTTCCATTGGGCTCGCTCTTTCTAGCGGCGCCCGAGGAAACAAACGATTGACACGGCGATACCACCTAGCATAGATACAGCGCAACAGACATCACTGACGCTCTTGACCGCCCAGCAATCAGGGCGCTCGCTACTCCACCGTTTCCCTCATTGCTGTCTGCCTCCCCATCCCCCAGCCATCCAATCTCTGTGTTGTACCAGCACAAATTCTCGCTGGTCTGGACTCGTCCCGTCCCGTCCAGTTCGACTGAATTCTCTCGAGTCGCTCGCAAACAAGCAGCAGGGGTTGCGCAGATATTGGTCGCTCATGATCTCATTCCAGGTCTCGCCTGCAGCACATCCGGCCCTTTTTTCTCGCTCCACTGGAATCGCCCCGAGTCTCCGCCAACCGCCGAGGCCACAGGCTTGTTGCTGGTAACTTGCCCGGAGAGCTTGTGTCTTTGATTGACCTCCGAGGTACCTCTCTCACCACCAACGGTGCGCCCTTCCAGCTGGGACACCAGGATCGTCCACTTGCCCTGGCTCTTGATGTGTATGGCAGGATCTCCTGCATATGAGGAGGAAGGTTGACAGAGGTGTTTGAAAGCTTAGGCACGTTGGAGGCACGGCCAGGTTCCCGCGGCTGAGGAATCCCAGCGGCAGGCTCTACGTCACAGGGATTGGACATTCCGCCCTCTCGGTCTCGAGCTCTTGTGCAACGGCCGCCAAGCTGGAGAGGCCATCCTCGCACGGCAGCGCCTCCTGGCGTGCCATTGACGAGTCGACCGCACCCGCTGGCGACCCAGACTCTGAATTCCGGAACAACAAAAGCCAGGGCCAGACTCGCAAGACTTGTTCGTCTTCGTCGCCCCTCGACTTCTCGACCCTCCGGCCGGTATATCTCTGCTGCGCATTATTCCCAGTGCTAATCTTAGTAAGTCTCCTCCAGGTCACTTGGAGGTCACGGCCGACTGGCCCCAGCCAGGCCAGCTTGGCTTTTTAGCCGCACTCCCCAGAAAGTCCAAGCTGCGCCTGCGCATGTGCCCCGCACAATCTCACGACTCTCTCCATTCCGTCGCCTGTCGTCTGAAAGCTAGCTAACCCTGCTCCTTGCTGTTAGCTCCTGCAGCTGGTACTTCGTGACGCCAAGCTGCTCTATTCCTCTCATATAATAGCTCCCTTCCCTCTCTTCCGTCCCTCCTACTCCCCTCTCGCCCAAATATCACAAGAGCCTGTGTGCGAGAACCCTCAAGTCTTTCCTACTTCAGCTCCCACATCCATACCTCTCACTATGGGGCTCACGGCAGAAACCAACCGCGTCGTGCAGGAGTTCGACCTCAACGATGCCGACCTCAACAAGGGCGTCACTGAGTTCCTCAGCCAGATGGGTGCGTCCACTCCAATCCTCACTGTTCCATTGATTGACAGACGACTCACACCCCTTCAGACCAGGGCCTCGAGAGGGACGGCACCAGCTTGAGCCAGATCCCTACCTACGTCACTGGCGTCCCTAACGGCACCGAGAAGGTAAGCCTCGCACATCACCTTTGCGCCTTGGGGGCCACAGCTTATTTTACTCTCGTAGGGCCTCTACCTCGCCGTCGATCTTGGTGGAACGAACTTTCGAGTCTGCTCCATTCACCTGAATGGCGACACAACGTTCAACCTTACTTACTCAAAAGTCGCCATACCCAAGGAGCTTATGACAGCCAAGACCGCCCAACAGCTGTTTGGCTTCCTGGCAAAGCAGATCGAGATCTTCCTCCGCACACACCACAGCGAGCACTTTGAGCACCGCCTAAGGAGGCGCTTCACATTCAGCAACCCCGAGGGCTTCAAGGATGAGGAAGTGTTCCGACTTGGCTTCACATTCAGCTTCCCCGTTCAACAAATCGGGATCAACAAGGGCATACTGATGCGCTGGACAAAGGGCTTCGATATCGCCGACGCGGTGGGCAAAGATGTTTGCCAACTGCTACAGACTGAGATTGACAAGCTCGGCCTGCCCGTCAAGGTCGCCGCGCTCGTCAACGACACCGTGGGAACACTGATGGCCCGCTCGTACACATCACCTGGCAAGAAGGGCACGGTTCTGGGAGCAATCTTTGGCACCGGCACCAACGGGGCATACGTGGAGAAACTCTCGAATGTCAAGAAGCCCGTGCAGGGTGCCTTTGACAGAACTACAGGAGATATGATCATCAACACCGAGTGGGGCTCTTTCGACAACCAACTGAATGTACTTCCCAACACGACATGGGACAAGCAACTGGACAAAGACAGCATCAACCCGGGCATTCAAATGTTCGAGAAGCGTGTTTCTGGCATGTTCCTAGGCGAGATCCTGCGTCTGGCCGTTGTCGACCTGTTGAAGGACGAGAACGTGCAGCTTTTCAAGGACGAGAACTCCAGCAAGAACGACTGGCGGTCGACCACGACTATTGCTCAAGAGTCCGGAATTTTCAAGCAGTGGGGAGTCGACACAGCCATCATGTCTGTTGCAGCCGCAGACAACACTCCCGACCTCGGTACTTTGCGCCAGGCCCTGGAAGACCAGCTCCTTGTGTATAGCCCCTCCTTGGAGGACGCTCAGGCGTTCAAGTCTATTGCCGAGTCCGTTGGCCGGCGTGCTGCCCGTCTTTCGGCCATCAGCATCGCTGCCATTGTGCTGAAGACCGGCAAGCTGACCGACCCGGAATGGGAGGGAGAGCCGATCGACGTGGGTGTGGATGGCAGTCTCGTCGAACACTACCCATACTTCCGCGACATGATTTATGAGGCTTTCCGGGCCATTGAGGGCATCGGCGAGGAAGGTGCCAACAAGATCCGCATTGGCATCGCGAAGGACGGCTCTGGCGTCGGTGCTGCGCTCATTGCTCTCGTCGCGACAGGCGAGGAGAAGACCCAACCGACGTCTGAATTCCTGGAAGAGGTAAGATCCACCCTGCCAAATCACGAGGCTGCTACCGCGAAGCCGCACACCCCCCTTCCCGTCGCAATCAAGGCCCCGGTATCCTAACTCTCGCTGTGCTCGCAGCAACGTGTTTCTTCATTCTCTATTCCTGCAATCCGGTGGCACTTGCGCAAGGTCCAGCCGTGGCAGTGGGCCGGACTGGGACTGATCGCAGGACTCGTGGCGATCAGGAAGAAGGAGTTTTTTGCAGGTCTTTGGGGGCGTTTCGTGGCTCGGAACTAATCTGAGCAGTCTTGAATGGCGTGCATTGTAGGCAAGACATGCATCCTGTCTACTCCCTTTATTACTGTATATGATATGACTATGGTTGGGCATTCCATCGGAAAGCGGGTTTCCTGGTTTGGTTTGGCTTGGGCAATGCTCTGCAAATGCAACTTGCACTTCTGGTGGGGAATATTTTCATGGTTTCACGCCGGAGTTCTTCGAGAATTAATCAATTGTCGGAACGCTTGCTCGTCTGTGCGCCGTCCCTGAGTCCCATTGAGATTTGACTGCTAATTCCCCTGCTGATCCTGACGAGAATTCCACCGACCCCCCCTGGCACTATATCGCGCACTGTAGTATATATGCCTCATGGTGTGTTACGCGAAGGTCGGTAACTTAGTGTAAAAGATGAGATATATATTCTAGTTTCAGAGCACAACGCGCAAAACCTCTGGCGCGGAATCTTGTCTTCTGCACACGGTAGTTCCAACAGGTCTACTGCTTAAGCGATACCTCCAACGTGTTAAATATGCCGTCTTTCCATATAGCTATGATGAGCCCCCGCGTGTTGCCCCTGCAGTGTCTAAAAATGCCTCTATGAGCAGTATCCTTCTGCGGTACCTAGGCATGCTTGAAAAGACAAGAGATCACAATCCCAACACCGCCCGCTGTACCCTATGAGACACTTCAATGTTGTCCTTTTTGTCCGCCATCTCTATTCTACCGCCAATAAACGCCGACTTTTGTTTCTAACCCTAGGAGACCAATTCCGTTTCTCTACCTTAGAAATAACAGTCCGCCGGGCGGGGATCAACTTCCATACGCTGCGGTGGGATATGCCCTGTCCTTCTTCTTGCGACCTCCCGTCGAGCTGCTCCTCGAGCTCGAGCCCGACCCCGTCGGCGGGGAGAGGAGGTCCTTGGTCCGGGAGGTGGTCCGCGCGGCTGCGACCATATCCTCGGGCAGGTCGTTCCACTCCATATCCGGCCGCTTATTCTGAAAGGACAGAGATGACCCCGGTGGGCCGGGACGGGCTCCTATCGGCGGGCCGTTCGCGGCCGACGGTGGTGGTTTCGGCACCCCGCTCGTGCTAGAGAACCCAGGAAGATTCACGACAGCGGCGGTGACGCTCGCCGGAACGGCCGAGGGCTGGTGCGCCGCGTGACCGTTTGTAGCCGCCCAATTGCGCGCGCCTCCGCCGAGATCCGCCTCCCCGGCCCCCAGGGGCAACACCCGCCGCTTCATGACCCATGCGCTGCCGGGTTGCAGTTTGAAGTAGTAGTTCTCGAGCCTGACGTCCCTCTCGAAGCCCCTCCTCAGGTACCACTCGAGGGCGTCGTGGTTCTCGGTCCAGACGTGTGCGTAGACCCAGCCGATGTTGAGCCCGTTGCCGCGGGCGTCTGCGGCGACGGCGCGCACGGCGTCGAACACGCCTTCGACGGCGGCGGCGGCCAGCCCCAGGCCGCGGTAGGGCGCGAGCACCCCGAGGCTCTGGACGTAGAGGACGCGGGAGTCGGGCGGGCTCACGCGGGCGTGGGCGCGGCGGGCCAGGTCCGGCGAGTAGGCGCCCGTGGCAGGGTCGAAGGGGCTGGGCTCCAGGCGACAGACGATGCCGCCGATGACCTTGGGCGCCGCCGGAGAGGCGGCGGCGGCGGCGGCAACATCACCGGCACCGTCGCGGAAGAGGATGGCGCGGCTGAAGAGGCCCGACTGCGCGGGGTCGAGGATAGCCTTGTAGAAGCTGTCGGTGTAGTTGACGGGCAGGAGCAGGGCGTTTATGCGGCGCAGGGCGGGGATGTGTGCGTCCGTCACGGGGACAATGGTCGCGGATGGGTGTGGGGAGGGCGTCGAGGGCGGCAGCGCGGTGACTGGTGAGGCTAGGATCATGGGTGCGACGGACTGTGGTGGGGGTGGCGGAGGAGGAGGAGGAGGAGGAACAGGCGATGGGACTTGTTGTAGTGACGGCGGCTGCTGCTGCTGCTGCTGGGCCTGCGATATTGGAGGGGCAGCATACTTTGGCGGTTGCTGCTTGTTGTTGGGCTGGAAGAAGGAGAGAATGGAGGGCTGCTGTGCACGCGACATGGCTGGCTGACGGACCGAGGTCGATGTTGAGGACGATGCCAAGGACAATGTCGAGGGCGACGACTGTGTTGTTGCTGAGAGGTGGACGGGCTGGGTTATGCGACTGAGAGAGGCATGGCAGGGTGCTGTGGGCGGTGTCACGGTTTCAATGGGCCAAGTGAAAGTTGAGTTGAGGGTGAAATCCGAATCAAGACTGAGGGTGTTGACAGGCAAGGCATGTTCATCTAGACTTGGCCCGCATTCCTCTTCCCGAGTAAAATAAGGTTGGTCCCTATGATTGCATGTGTTCATGTCAACCAACCTGGTTGCAGCATACTGCAGCAAATCAGAGCGGCAAGGAGGGGGGTGGTTGCCACTATACCAACTGCCCAGAGGGTTCCAGACCGTGGGGCCGGCTGCTTCCCGACGCTACGGGCCAACTGGGTGCGCCACGCACTGGGAGGTAATCTGCATGTGGTGTAGTCCAGTACTCCAGGAGGTACATTCTAGGTAGTCCACTCGATTCCACGACCCAGTCGTAGAGTTGGGATAGTTGCACACAGGCTTCATCTTGCGGAAAGCAGTCTTATAGTCCATATAGACATCTGTCACATAACAAATACGTAGACATATAGAACTGTGACTCGGTACATATGGTGGTAAAGTGGTCTATCGTTCTGTGCATATTCGCAGGTCCTCCTTCCCAAAACCACCATCTCTGCGCTAAGCTGTGCTTGGGACAGAGCAGGCCCGATGCTTTCTCCAATCTCACTTGCATCAATCATGCTCACCACTCACTCACTCGCACAGCCTTATGATTACTCACTCTAAGTTGAGGGCCGTCTCTCCACGCTGGCCTTGCACCATCGCCTGCCCTCCTGCTCAAGACAAAGGAACCCCCAGCCATCCAGCAATACTGATCCTCCATCTCTTCATCGACCTGCAGACAAGTCCCAGGAACTGCTTAGCATCAAAACGATCTCGTTCGCCAACGCTGCTGCTTGCCACCACTTGTCACGGCGCCGTCGCCCTCAGCTCAGTGGGCCGACTGCAGCGCAGAGTTCGGGCCCGAGTGCCGACTTCAGCGCCCCCCTGTGCCACAGCAGTTACCGCAAAGGGACCAGCCCTACAGTAGACTATTTGCCTACCACAGCACTGTGCTCTGCTTACTGCCTACCTACTGCAGCCTGTTGGTTTGTGCTGCCCCCCGTCATCCCAGGCCCGGCGTCGCAGGTCGTCAGCCTTCCCGAAATCTAAAAATTAATTGATCAATTCCCATCGCCTCTTACACTCTTACTCAAATACACCCTTCCACATCATTCCTTTCTTCCCCCTCCTCTTCTTCCTCCTTTCCGCTCTCCCCTCCTCCCTCTCAATATGGACGAGGTCAAGCTGGAGAGCCTCTCTGGCAGAGCAGGAATCATCAAGGCCAACCAGGATTCCGACGCCCTGGATCGAATTGTAAGTATTAATCTGGCCGCCTGCCACAGTACTGGCGATGCTGCACCCGTCCCCTGCGCAGTGCTCACCCTCCCCTCGGCACCTCGTCCTGCCTGGCTTGGATTGACCGTCGTGCAGTCACATCAGGTCCTTGATGACGTCCTTTACAATGTCATCTTCGATCTCGTCCTCGAAGTCCACCGCGAGGAGAAGACTCGCCGGGCCAATACCGCTGCCATCCGTGTAGAGAAACTGGCCGCCGACGCTGCAGACGCCTCAGACCCAGACACCAAACCCGACATACGAACAGAGACCGATGCTGCCATATACGAGGACGGCAAGGTCTTGCTCAAGGGCAACCCATTACAGACTACAAAGGACATCCTGTGTCCACGCTGCCACCTCCCTCGCCTGCTGCACCCCACCGATGGCAGGGGGGCCCAGAAGCCAGACCCTGGTGTCATATACTGCAAGAAGCACCCTTACATCGATAAGCCTGGCTACGACATCTACGGCCAGACTTGGGTCGCTCCAGGCCCGGGAAGGGGCAAGAAAAAGAAGGACATGGAGAAGAAGCTCGATGCCAGTGTGGACGGCACCGTCACACCCACGTCCGACGGACAACGACCACCCAACGTGCTCTCATTCCCCTCTGCTACTTGCAGCAAATGTAAACGGTGCATATTGGTCACCCGTCTAAACAACCACATGGGTGCATGTATCGGCAACAGCGGCAGGAACGCAAGTCGTGTGGCCTCGCAGAAGATAACTAATGGTGGTAATGGCGACAACACCCCTCCGTCTAGCCAGAAGGGCACCCCAGTCAATGGCTCGCGGGCGGGCAGTCCTAGAAAGCGCGATGCCGACGAACTCGAGGAGGACCAGGAGTCGGACACAACCAACAACCCCAAGAAGAAGACCAAGAAGCTCAAGGGCCCAACCACAAAGATCCTGCTCAAGAACAAGCCCAAGAAAGAGAAGGAAAAGGTCAAGACTAGTTCATTCCTGAGTGTTGAGTCCAAGGTCGATGATGAGGACGACGAGGACGACAAGAAGTCAACCGTCCAAGTCGTGCCCAAGAAACCAACGTCAAAGCAGCCGTCACCCGCCAAGAAGCTCAAGGTCGGGACATCGAAACCACCTTCTGCATCACCCAAACCAAAGAACGGCAGCCAGGTAGATGGGGGCTACGAATCTTCAGACACACTGTCGGATCCACCACACGCATAGCAAAGTGTCGACGGTGAGGAGAGGGCCCGTGTTGGTGGGGATGGAAGATCCTATGGATGAGGTTTGATGTTTCTGTTTGAAGTCGCATTTCGCATTTCATGGTGTCGGCTGGTCATTATCGGAGGTTCCAAGAGTAAACTTCAGCCTTGGATGGTTTTGCATATGGTGTGGAGGGTGGCGTCATTCGATGCAACTTATTGCTGGCGTTTTCAGGGTGACAAATCTGCCTTGTGTGTGTGTGTGTGTGTGTGTGTGTGTGTGAGAGAGAGAGAGAGAGAGAGAGATCTGTGGTAGAGACTTTGGTCGAGGAGCCTGGTCCAAGGCGTGGTGTTGCGGTCACCTTAGGCAACGAATAAAGGTTCTGCACCCAGTCATCATTTGCATAGCGACATGCCCCTTCTTAATTGACTTTCGGGCGAATCTGGTGGACCTCGGTAGGCCAGTCTGGTGGTTTTGTGTGTATGCCTACCGGGTCTTCTTATATGCTGAGGTGCAAGCACGGCTGTCCTGTAAGATCTAGGAATCTGTCGGTGGTACAAAGGTGAGGCATCACTTCACCAGCAGCAGTGTTGTTACCACAGCCGAGATGGCCCACATTTACTGTGTCGAGATTGACTTATGGCTTACATTTGGTTGAGCAGAACGGCCGCTTGATAGGCGTGACCCCGTGGAGACCGACGTAAATCTGCCACATCTTGTGATGAACTTATGAGGTAACAATTCGCGTACAACGACAGACAGGGCAATTATTATTTGCTTATGATTGACAACCAGAGAGGGTTGCCCGCCGCCGCCGCGACACGATGTTGTGGGCACTCGGCGCGCCCGACCTCGTAGGTGTGGCCGGTCAGAACTCAATCGTGAGTTCAGGGGCCCGTATACCAACTCGGATAGTCTCGAGAATGGTACCACGTCCCGAGGGCTACAGAGGCTGGCATACATAGGAATTTGTGAGACTGGGCGGTCATGTACAGACGGACTCTCGAGGGGACATGATCCTTGACCCAGCCTATGCGCCATCTGCTCCTCTCGCAAACTAGATCTCCGTCGCAGGAGTAGGCCAGCCCCTTGGGCTTGACGGCCGTAGGCGCGAACAGAGAGCAGAAGCGCTTTCTCCCGATCATGGCCACAGCTCCGACCACCCGTGCAACATAGCCATGCCTACCTCAGGCGTCCTCAACCCCCTCCACGACCCTGGCGCGGACAATCTTGACCTCCTGGGCAGGCCTGTCCTCAGAGTCTGTCTGGACGAGCCCGAGCCGGCGCACGACGCCCATGCCAGACTTGACGCGGCCGAAGATTGTGTGTTTGCCGTCGAGCCAGGGCGCGGGCGCAAGCGTGATGAAGAACTGGCTGCCGTTGGTGTCCGGGCCGGCGTTGGCCATGCTCAGGATGCCGGCGCCCGTGTGCTTGAGCTGGAGGGGCTTGGCGATCTCGTCGGCGAACTTGTCGCCGTAGATGGAGGTGCCGCCGCGGCCGGTCCCCGTGGGGTCGCCACCCTGCACCATGAACCCCGGGATGATGCGGTGGAACACCGTCTCGTCGTAGTAGCCGCGCCGCGCCAGGGTCTCGAAGTTGGTGCACGTCTTGGGCGCGTGAGACGTGTACAGCTCGACGGTGATTGTGCCCTGCCAGCGGGGGGAAGAAAGTTTTGGTTAGCTTAGGAGCGCAGACGCGGAGGACTGAGGACGGGCTCCTTTGTGTGTGCTTACCATGGAGGTGTCCAAGGCTACCTCTTTTGCCATCTTGTCTGTTGGGCGCCCAGGCGACGAGCTGGCTAGGTGGCGTGGACCGTCAAAGATCGGCTTGGATTGTCGTGGAGGCGCGGGGCAGGCTGGATGGTGGATGGAAGCTTTGGAATTCAATTGCAAGGCTGAAATTTGGAGGGGCCTATTCCCTGTTTGATGACGCCACTGGGGAGCTTTTACTGGATCCCAGGCGGCCACCTCAGCACTTCACCCCTTGTGCAAGGCTGGGCCAGCTTGCTCTAACCGCCACAAACAGTTGGATTGGCGCAAGCAGACAACGGTGACTCTTTGATAGGCATTCATTCTCCCACCGCATACGTTCTTTGTAGGCTTCACTCTCTACCTCAAACTTGAGTCACTTTCTGACCAAGACTTTCTGAGTAAGACCTCCAACCAACATGCTTGCAGTCATTCAGAATCAGCATATTTGCTAGGCTGTTGTCTGCAAAGGCCACCTCATCATCCTCAGACAAGTCCTTTGGGTGTTGATGAGACCTCAACCTACCAACTCAGTCTGCTTCCGCGAGCAGTAGTGCAGCTCCACCAGGCCTTGCATTCAAGCATTTGTCCTTCATCTTAGAGCAGCCGCTCTTGATCCAGCCAGACGTTTCACCCTTTGACAGGCAGTCTGGAAACGCCCGTCCTTACATACATGCCGGCGGCCAGGACCAGACTTGAAAACGACATCAAACAATATCGGCTATTTATTTCCAGTTTTCAGTTTACCTACCGATATACATCACACCACCATGGCTGAGGCAGACCACACCGCTATGTCGGCCGCCACGGCGACACCATCTGCCGTCGCGGACGAGCACACCATCCAGCCCATCCCAACGGTATGGGACATGGTTGTTGCTAAGGACTACTTTTCCATCGAGGTCAAGATGGTCCTCAGCGCTATTCTAATCATCTACGTCGGCGCACACGCCTCGCTTCGCAGGCCTCCATCCGCGGCGCCGCCCACCAAGCTGAAGAGGAAGGGCGGCAAGCTCGTCGTCGACGACGAGAAGGAGCACTTTGCCCAAGGCTTCCAGGCCACCGACGCCATTGTGTTTCCCTTCATCGCTGCTGCTGTCCTAATCGGGCTGTACTACCTCATCAAGTGGCTTCAAGACCCCGCCATCCTCAACATGATCCTGAGACTCTACATGGCCATGACCGGTATCCTGTCCATCGGGGTCTTCTTTGGGGACATTTTCCAGTTCGTCCTGAATATTGTCTCGCCCGACTATTGGGCCGACAGAAGGGGGCGGATCTTCGAGATCGACCCAGCCAGCCGCACCCAAAAACTCTTGAAGGCACCACAGGAGGACGGCTCAGAGAAAGAGGCCGACCCTGGAAAGCGTCTGCCCCTACCAGGCTTTGCCTCGGGGCTGAATGTGTCCACTGCTATCAGCAAGGCAGCTTGGGGTCTTCGACACTTTCTAAAAGAAAGCTGCGTACTAAAGATAAAAGTCCCTGGCGACGGCTTTACAGGAGACATCAAGATCACGAGCATCATCGGTTTCCTACTTGGGTGCGCTGTCGAGGGCCTCTACCTATATACAGAAGCATCGTTCCTGTCCAACATAATCGGCCTATCGGTCTGCTACATGGCTTTCAACTGGATGTCTGTGACTTCATTCTCCATCGGGACCATGGTCCTGGTGGGTCTGTTCTTCTACGACATCATCATGGTATTCTACACCCCCTTCATGGTGGCTGTCGCGACACAAGTCGACGCGCCGCTCAAGCTGACGTACGAGACATCCGGCGGGAGAAGCAGCCTCCTCGGCCTCGGCGACATTGTCATCCCCGGCATCTTCATCTGTCTGGCGCTGCGATTTGATTTGTGGAGACACTATCAGCGCAAGGTCACGCGCGTGCAAGAGGATCTCAAGACGGTCACCAAGGAAGATCAAGAGAGTGATTCGGCTGCTGGTAACACGACGGCGGGCGCGATCACCACGGTCAAAACAGCATACCGCACCGTCAAAGCACCGTTCGTCGACCCTCGCGGCCAGTGGGGCAACTTCCTCTGGACCACGAGCCCGAGGGATCTCGTCTCTGGCCAAACCGCCGTCAAATGCTTGTCTGATGCCGATTTCCCGAAGACGTATTTCCGCGTCACCCTTCTGGGCTACCTGATCGGCATGCTCGCGACACTGGTCGTGCTGGTGATATTCAAGCACGGCCAGCCCGCTCTGCTTTATCTTGTGCCCGGCGTGGCCGGGTCGGCGTGGCTGACTGGCCTGATCAAGGGCGACCTCAAGGACATGTGGGAGTATACCGAGGACGGAACCCTAGACGTGGAGGATGTGATTGTTGAGCTTGACGGCGATGGTAATGTCATCGAGAAGAAGAAGAAGGCAGACGCGACCAGGGATGTTGCCGAGGGCAAGGATGAGGAGAAAGGGAAGAAGGAAAAAGATAATGCTGAAAAGGAAAGGAGTGATTATGAGCTGTTTGTTTTCTCCATCACCGTGCCTAGAGAGGCGAACCTAAAGGAGGACTAGGCGGTTCTGTACACTTTGGGGTCTCAGTGGGCAAGGAGCCAGCAGCATTCATAGACGGCACGCCTGTTTGAATGACTTTGGCTGTCATTAATACAGCATTGAGGTTCTGGTCATGGTCCGATGATGATAGCTAAATTCGGTCAGTCAGTAGGGCCGTGCGTGAATGCTGCTCCTGGGTCCTCTCTCCCCTATAATAGCCTTACTGTGTCTTCCCATTGCTGCCCTTGACTTAATCCGAGATGCTATACCCGCCCGGTGGCCGCCCGCCTTTCATTAATGACCATGCTGATAGTGCGGGACAAGCTTGCACAGATCTCGTCCAACCATGTCTGGAATGTTGGGGGATTTGCTTTTCCGCTGTCTGCCATGGGTGCACACATCACGGAGTAAAACGTAGGTAACAGTGTAAACCAATTCTCCCTGTGTAGCAACATTTTTCTGCTTGCGCTGAAATTTCCCTCGTGTCCTGCACACCTTGAGGCACCGCAATTGCGGGCGCTCCCGGTGACGAGTGCTTACAAAGCTGAGACAAATACTCTGGGAAATATGCAGTCATCTGCTGTTATTGATATATCAATATGGACAGAAATTCAGCACGTTTGCCGCTGAGAAGGAACAAGAGCACTTTCGAGATGGCAGCGGTACACCACCCGCATGTGTCTAACGGTGTGTTCTGTCGCGGGGGATCACACCGTGTGTTACACTTGTCTCAATCAGTGAGACCTTTCAAAGAAATACTTTCCATGCTGCACGCTCATTCGTTCCCAGCGATGTGCAGGGCGAGATATCACATTCACATACAAACATCAGTCGATGATACTGCAACATAGCCTATCCGAGAATGTTCCTTCCATCACGAACAATCTATACAATTCTCTCATTGCCTGATTATCCGATGGAGTTCTTGAATACACCCACTTGTATTTCATGCCTAGGTCATGGTCTTAACAAATCAGGTTTTCTCTGATTGCGAAGAGTTGTTCGATCTACCCTCAGGATCCCGCGCGTGTGTGTGTGTGTGTGTGTGGAAGCGGGGCTGGTGTCTGTCTCCCTTGATCAAGTACTTATCGCCAACCAGGCCCTTGTCCCGTTTCTGTGCATTAGGTTATATTCCCGTAGATTTCCAGTATGTCTTTCTGGACAGCTATTGAATATTTCCTTCCCCTGAGAGTCTGCGAATGCTTGACTGCTGATTTATGTCAGTAATGCCTAGTGAATAGTGTGGGCCATGCCATGTGCCCACTTGACTCTATGAGCAGAGAGTTACTCGTGACAGATCGTAGGCTGCCCTGTCAAGTAAAACGTCAAAGTTGGGGGCGCCATAGTCTCTCAATAGGAAACAAGGGGACTCAGGTCTTGATATGCAGGTGTGATCCTCCGAGCGGAAGTTGGCGATGCCGTCCTCGCCCCACCGCGATTGGGGGCAGCAAGGCCTGGAAATGCGAGCTGCCGTTATAGAGACACTTTTGAGACAGTGTTGTACGAGGAAAAAGAGGCGAGGCCCGTGTAACCAGGGCCGCTTGTCACCCCGATGTCTCGCCCGTTGTGATCGATTGGGGGTGGTTTTGGCTCGAGGAGGTAATTGATGTTTGGTGTTGGTGTTGTTCTTATCCCACTCCCTTTTTCCCCGATCATGTTCTCGGTGTCCTCATGGGAGTTCCCCAGAGCCTTTTCCAAAAGATCTCCTAATAACATCTCACACTCTCACCTTTTCTTGGGAGCCGATTGCGCTTATCCGGGCCCCAAGTGCTGCCATGCTTGCAATGCGAGAGAGGCCTACTGGTATACCCATGGGGCGTCGTCCCACCTGCTTTAACCCCAACGGCTCACCTGAGTTGGATGCAGTTCCATGTACCTTGGAGGGAGAGTCGCACTGCTGCAGCGGAGCTAGTGGCATCTGCTTGTCCAATGGCTATTGCATGGACTACGTACAGCCGTTTGCAATTTGGCGAGGATCATGCACTGATAGGAAGTGGGGCTCTGCCTGTCCCAAAGGATGCACCGGTATGTAAGATATTCCACAGCATGTAAAAGATGATCCAAGTGTTGCTGAATGGCTTATGCGACCTGGTCTTGTCATATCTGCAGTCTTGCTCACAGTTTCCATCAAAAGCAAGTAATTACCTCGATAAAGATGTTCGCCTGTCGGTTTGGCGTGCAAACTCCTCAAATGGCGCGCAGTATTGCTGTGGCGATGCCGATACGACACAGACGAACTCATCACTAGCATGTATTGATGGCAGTCCCACCTTCTCACTTCAAGATGCAACACCGTTGCTGGGAGTCGCCGGTCTCTCAAACGCTCAACAGATGTCCTCGACGAACTCAACCTCAGAGGCGTCTGGCACGACAACGCCAACCGCCAGCACCAGGGCGTATTCAGACGACTGTTCCTCGCAGAAAAGGGACACCATCACCCTCGGGGCCGTCTTAGGCGTCTCGCTGGTCGCAGTAGCCATCGCGCTGGTCGTGTGGGCGATCTGGGAGCGCAGGCAGAAGGTCCTGTGGTGGCAGCGCGCAATCGGTATCGGCCCGCAATGGCCTCCTGAGAATGCAACGTGGATGAGGACGCCGAGCCAGACCTCCAAGCCGCCGCCCTGTCCAGTCACTAGGGCCAAACTATTGTACGCCGCCCACCAGCAGCAGAACCGTGCACAGGAGCAGGCGGCCGAGCAGCCTGCGCCGACGTACAGGACTCATCAGTTTGGGCCTAGTCAACTAGATGACCAGCAAGCAATGAGCCAGAACCAGGTCTCTAGCCCACAGCGTCCGCGGGAGATGCCGGATGGGATGCCTGCGGCGGCGGAGATGGACGCGACGTGAGAAGGGTGGTTCTTGTGGCGAGGTAGTTTGCTGAGCATGCCGCAGCTGCGGCGGGGTTGACTCAGGAAATAGGTGACTGATAAGAGGCTGGACTTGGACATTTGCTCGATCAATTTCGGATAGCGCGGGCGAGTCGCCAGACCCATGATGCTGTTGTATAGAGGCGAGACGGCAGGCCTAGAGGATACGACAAATATGAAGAGGTATATCAGCATCTCTTAGTGAAGGTGAAGGTGGTGGTGCTGGACGCTGCTCCAGAAGCTTTCCAAGGTTCTCCAGATCTGGCCAGACTGTCGTGAGGTGTTGGTACAATAGATCACAGCGACGGCCATGAATGGAACGTATTGTGACGGCACAGCTTCATAAGACTGGATTACATTGCCCAGACGTTCTAGGAAATTCTGACATGTTGAATCCTTTTCGCCATAGTGCAGCGGCGTAGGGCGCCGTCTTACGTATATGGTTGCGATACAGTCTGTTCGAGGCTCATCACATGTCTAGGTTCCAGAAATGGAGACCTTGGTATATAGACGATGCCAAGAGGAATCCACAGTATTGCTGAAGGGAACGCACAGGATAAGCCTTTAGTTTCCATATCGAGGGGATACCTCTCAAGTATCTGATTATCGACCAAACACGTCTTGTCACGAGAGGGATACAGAGACAAGGCAGCTATCCTCAATACGTCAATTCAAAGTAAGACGGCGCTACCTTCTATCTAAGGGAAAGGTCTAGTCGAAATTGTCGTGGAGGGGTTTTAAGCCTGAGGGGTGTGGGGCGCAGAGCCCCAGTGAGTGCTAGCAGTCACTGGTGCAATCACCCACACACATACTCACACGTCTAAGTGATATTGGCCTTTCCTGACCAAATCCCGAGCCTAGCTTTCATGCTGTAAATATTCATCACAGGAGGTTGAGCTGGAGATTGAAGGAAAGAAAATTAGACGTACAGTGAGAACCTTTTACATTGACGTGTTGCTACCAACTAGGTGACACAAGTAGCATAAAAACCGTTGCGGTGAATCATCCTAGGAGGAAAGTGAGCTTATTGAGATCACTTTAGAGTCTACGCACAGGACCATGAGTCTTTTTGTGTCTGCTTCACAGACATTGGCAAAAGCGCCTATCGAACGTGGACCATTGGCAAATGCTATTTTCGGCAATCAGAATTTAGTACAATACGGTGACATGACTCTGAGAACTGAAAGGAAACGGAAAAAAAACCTAAAGGTATAGATGGGGCTGCTTAGCATAAATTAATCCCAAGAGCGTCCCTTGATTGCTGTCAGATATCACCAAGGAGTTGCCGGCTTAACCCCAGCACGAAGGTCCACCATGAACACACAGTCGAAAACAGCAACAAAATTAATGTCGGTTTCAAGAGCAGAAGAAACGTTGCAGAGCCGTCTGTATCCTTCATGTCACCTTCTCAAATTGTCGAAGTTGCGCCGCCTCTCAGTTTAATGAAAACGCCGATAGATTAAAAGACGTCTATTGTTGCCTTGAATAATTTCAAAGTTGCCCTCAACTACTATTTTACGAACAAAGAAGCGCCACAGACCGCGCGTTGACGAAATCTCACTATTTAAGTTGGAAGCCAAAAAGGTTCTTGCAGGTGCACAAATCCTTTGTCCTGTCTTCCCTGTTCCCAGCAACAAGGTAAGCTACAGGTAGAGGTCCGTGTCCAGTGGCTGCGGACATAGTTGCCATACCAGGATCATCGATATCATGAGAAATGATTTCCCGACAGAGGGGTAATCATTGTTGAGGCACTTCCACTATCAATGGTCGCTACAATCAATTCATCCAGTTGGTGTGGGCTCGTACTGTCAGCAAGACGCTAATCATTGTGCAGCCGTAAATTCACATGTACTAAGCTTCAACCCAGCGAGTAATCTGTGGAACTAGTTGGACCCTTGTATAACAGATGCGGGTTCACTCAGACGACAGGGGTTGGTGTATGCTATTCGTCTAGAATAGTCTTGGAACGGGATTTTTGTGCAGGCCAGAGATAAGTAGAGCAGCTGATTGGTCGAGATCCTCGTATGTGATTGGCCTGAGTTGTAGGTCCAAGTGATGAGTAAGCATACCTAAACCCTCAAGAACCCTCGAACACCCGATGGGAGGCGGCGCGAAGCGCCGCCGGGGGGGGGTGAGCCGGAGGCGCTTTGCGCCTCCGGCGCGGGGGGGGGGCGCGAAG